>BMAO01024794.1:0-25533 GCA_019973975.1 Trichonephila clavata
GGTTTTGGGAAAATTGACCCCCAAGGGGTGTTGCGGGGGCGGAGGGTTTAAGGGGCGTTATAAATTCCTATTTTTAAGTTATTAGACGTACAGTCTTGAAACTTAGTAAGCAGATTCCTCTCATAGGGTAGAGATACGCTAAAAATGGGTTTCGTGAAAAATTGCCCCAAGTGGGGTTGAGGGGACTTAAGGGGCGTTATAGATAATTATTTCCATTTTTAAACTATTAGACGCACAGTCTTTATATTTGATAAAGAGATTTCTTTCATAGAGTAGAGATCAGCTATAAGAAGGTTTTGTGAAAACAGACCTCTAAGTGGCGTTGCAGGGGAATAAGTGGCGTAAGAGATAAATATTTTCGTTTTTTAAACTATTTGACCTACCTGCTTGAAAATTGGTAGGAATGTTTCTTTAATGGAGTAAATATCCGCTACAAAACGGGTTTGGAGAAAATTGACCCCCAAGGGGTGTTAAGGGCAGATATAAATAATTATTTCTTTTTTTAAACTATTAGACTCATTGTCTTGAAATTTGGTTAGCAGATTCCTCTCATAGGATAGAAATACACTGCAAAATGTGTTTTGTGAAAATCGACCCCTAGGTGGTGTAGCGGGGGTTCAAGGGGCATTATTGATAATTTTTTTGCATTTTTAATTAACTGGACGCACAGTCTTCAAATTTTGCTAAGCAGATTCCTTTCATAGAGTGCAATTCCCCTACAAAATGGGTTTTGTGAAAACAGACCCAGAAGTGGCGTTGTTGGGGCTCAAGTGGTGTTATAGACACCTATCCACATTTTTAAACTGTTAGACGTACAGTCTTGAAATTTGATAAGCAGATTCCTGTCGTAAAGTAGCGAACCGCTACAAAATGGGTTTCGCGAACATCAACTACCAAGTTTAATTTCGGGAGATTAAGAGGCGTAATCGATAAATATTTCCATTTTTAAACTACTTGATCATCCTTCTTGAAAATTGGTAGGCATGTTCCTTTCATGAAATAGAGTTCCTCTAACAAAGAGTAAAATGAAAATTGACCCCCAAAGATGTTTGCGAGGGGTCAAGAGGAGTTACAGAAAAAAATTCCTGTTTTTAATTGTTAGACCCATATACTTGAAATTTGTTAAGCATGTTTCTTTTGTTGAATAGGGATCCACTAAGAATAAATTTTAAGCAAATTAAGTTCTGGGGGTTGCAGGGGGTTACTGGGACGTATTGACAAAAATAATTACTTTTTCGAGCTACAAGGGCTATAATAATGAAATTTGGTTTGCATTTTACTTTTGTTGAATTGAAATTGGCTAAGAGCAGTAATTTTGGAAAACGGCTCTCAACTGGATTACGGGGATATTTATAGTAAAGCTTTTGCTTTTTTCTGTTAAATTTAGACTTGAAATTTGGCTTGCATGTTCAATTTATGGAGTAGAGATCCACGGAAAATTGGTTTTGCGGGAATCCACTTGGTTTTTGAGTTACGAAAGAGCAAACATCATTCTATGCTTCAATTTTAGAGATTTTTAGAAAATACAAATTAGATGAGTTCTGCCCTTTTTTTTTTTATCAACAGGTGACAGTTACAGGTATAAGTATATTTTTCAATTCAATTGAATTCTTAATGCTAGGACTTAGATATCAATAATTTATACATATATATAAGCAGTAAAAATTTATAAAACATCATGAAATACCCAGTGAAGCGGGCGGGTAACAGCTAGTTATATATATACACTCTCACTTAAAAAAGTTAAGCACGGAAAGGAAAGTGCTAATTTCAGGAAGCCAAACAAAGATGAAGAGGATGCAATTCGCTGCAAAGGTAGATGAAAGTATGCAAATATGTTAGGTAACAGCCAATCGTGCTTTCATGTCAAGAAATATGCAAAAAGGCCAGTCTTATCAGAAGCCAGCTTTATGAAGGTTTACAGAAGTTGATTGTAAGTGCTGATAAAGGTGTTTAAAAAAATTTTCGTACAATTTGTTTTCAAGACATACGTGTTTCTATGATTTCCAGAAAACAAATGGAAAATTCTGAGCGCTGGCGTGCTGTGGGGCGCATTGAAGCAGGACTGTCGATCACAGATGTTGCTCTTTTCTTCGGCTTTCATTATTCTGTAATTTTACGTTTATGGAAACAATTCCAAACCACTCAGACAGTTGTCCGAATGCCCGTAGGTGGTCGCCCAGGGGTTACAACCCCCGCGAAATATCGATATATTGCTATTGTAGCCAAGCGGAATCGCCGAGCGATCTCCACACGTGTGGCACCAATGTTTAGAGCGTCCATTGGTAAGACTATATCTGCAGCTACTGTACGCCGAAGAATACATATGAATGGACTGTATGCCCGGGTACCACGAGTTTGTGTTCCTCTATCCGTCCAATCAAGAGGGGCACCATTTGAGTGGTGCAGGGAACATGGCAATTGACTGGGGAAATGACATGTTTACTCATGAGTCAAGATTTGCTCTGAAGCCAGATGATAAGCGTATAAGGATATGGGGTAAACAAAGAACACGCAATCAGCCCCAAAACATCACCAAATATCACGCATTCCGAGGCGGGAGCATTATTATGTGGGCAGGGATTTCATTAGGATACCGCACCGACCTGCACATCTTTAAACGGGGTTCTGAGACGGCTGTCTGGTATTGAGATGAAGTCCTAGAACCCATTGTGAGATTGTACGCTTCAGCAGTTGGCCCTACTTTTGTTTTAATGGACGATAACGCGCGTCTCCATAGAGCTGACATCATGGATGACTACATGGAGAGTGAAGGGTTTGCGCGTATGACGTGGCTAGCATATTCGCCCGACCTTAATCCCATTGAAAATCTTTGGCATGCTCTCGACCGTGCTGTATCTTCACGTTTCCCACCTCCAGCCACTCTTATTGAGCTGGAAACTGCTCCACAAGAAGAATGACGATTCCTTAATTCGGCAGTGGTTGATTACGTAATTAAAAGCATGGTCAGAAGGTTAGAACTTTTCATACAAATGAGAGGGGATCACATACCCTATTAATATCCTTTTATTCATTTTATGCTGTTTATTTTTACTTTATACATAAATCTGTGTAAGTCTCCAGTATGACATTATTGGATAACTTACAAAAATTTAATGTTGTTTTCATTTCTGTATATAATTATTGATTTTGTTTTATGTATAAATATATATGCTACTTTTCTGCCAAATTTTGTGTCAATCAAAGCAGTATTTGTTGATTTTTTGCATTTTACATCTTCGTGCTTAACTTTCTGAAGTGAGTATATATATATATATATTTATAAATTACGTGTCCCACTATTTGTCTGTGAAGGACTCCGAATCTATTCAACCAATAATGATATAATTTTGCATACTGTGTGTCATTTCATCCAACTTAAAACATAGGGTAGTTTTTATATCAATTAATGACGCCAGAATTTTTTTCTTGCCAAAAATGTGAAGAATCAGGAAAACGGTAAAATTTGCAATGCTTATGTGTTTGTGGAAGCAGATATTTAAACCAAAATGCACGAAAAGTAAGTGCCCGTCGTATTTCGGGGTGTGAAATCCGATTTTTGAATCAGTTTCCAAAAATAGCCGTAACTTTGCCGAATAATGCCGGTCAACCGTATTTTCACACACTGCGGCAGGGGCTTACCTTAAAAGTCTTTCAAAGTGAACACTTGGTCCCTGGCGTTTCAAAACGAATAATCCGTATCTGATCTCCAATCTGAGAAATAACTGTATTTTCCCTGGATATTTCAGGACGACCGTCTATTACGCAAACCGTGGCAGGAGCTCACCCTTAAAGTCTTGGTGCGGGAAAAGTGAGTTTCTGCTGCAATTCGAGATGGTGAAGCAGAATCTAAAACCGAATATTAGAAATTCCTGTAACTATGCTATATAATGCCGGACGACCCTAATGATTCTTCCAGTCGCTCGCTCCAAGGCACCAAATTAATCTCCAGTTATACTTTTGGTAACGGAAAACAATCATCTGAAATCAGATTTCAGGAACTCCACTAACTTTGCCGGATATAGTGTAAATTAAAAGAAGAGGCATATCACATTCCAGTCCCGCGTCCAGATTTTCATTCCCTCTAGCGACTGAAATTGCACGCGTTGGAGCGTCAAAAGTCAGTTCCGTGTGCGTTTCGGGGTGTGAAATGAGAATGTGAAATCAAGTTCTATGAGATCCCGTAACTTTGCGGGATAATGTCGGTTGACCGTATTTTCAGCATACCATGGCAGGGTCTTTCCTTAAAAGCCTTGGATCATGAAAACTTCGTCCTTCCCTTCAACCTTCCCGGAAAACCCCTTCAAAACAGGTAATCCGAATTTCAAATTCAATCTGAGAAATTACTGTAACTTTGCCGGATAATTCAGGACGATTGTCTCTTACGCAAACCGTGGCAGGAGCTTACCCTTTAAGTCTTGGCGCGGGAAAAGTGCATTCCTGGTGTAATTTGAGATGGTGAATGAGGTTCTGAAATCAAAATTTAGAAATTCTAGTAACTTTGCCAGATAAAGCCGAAGAACCGAAATATTCGCGGACAGCAGCACCAGCCTAACTTTTTCCAATGTAGAGACATAAAAAGTGGGTCTTGGACGTATTTCGGGACAGCCGATCTGAATATTCGTATTCCAGTTCAAGATAATCCCATAACTACGTTTAATAATGCCAGGCGAATGTATTTTAGTAGAACCATGGCAAGAGACTGCTTTAAAATTCTTGAGGTGATATAAATGCTTTCCTAGTGTTTTTTGGGTGGAGAACAAGAACCTCAAATTGGATTTTATAAAATCCCGAAATTTTACCGGATAATACTGCCGGTTGACCGTATCGAAAGTGGGCTCCCAGTGTTTCTTGGAGTGGGGAAGGAGAATAAAGATTTGGAATTTAAACTTTTCTGTAACTTTTCTGGGAATTGCCGGATTGATGTCGAATGGCTTCACGTTTGAGTCCCGCCTCTGGAATTTCATTCCCTATAGCAACTACACTTGTAAGAACAGCCCTGCGAAAATACGATTGCAATAAGATATTGCATTGGGAATTGTATCTTCGGGCATTGTTTTCACTTTTTTAGATGGTGGAAAAACTGCACCATCTGCATCAAGCTGCCATTGGAAATTTTTAATATACATCTTTTAAGATGCAATGTGTACCATTGAAAAAAAGAACAGATTGCGCACAGTATTACAAATGAATTCAATCATGATCAAGGATTAGTGTGTCATCACCCATAAACATTCATTCAAAGCATTACATATAATTTTGAGAGATTTAAATGGCAACGAGTAAATATTCGGTGTTGCAGTCGTACTATTGTCTGGGGATTTTCGACAGGCATTATCAGTCATTCCTTGCTCTACTTTTTCTCACGAGATAACGCATGTTAACACTTAATTATCGTAAGATCCGGTGTATACGCGCACCTATACTTTCAAGCTGCATTTATTAATTTTTAGGTATATTTTCCGTATAATTAGCACCAATTTTTACAAAGGAACCAGAAATGCACGTATGCAATGCTCTTATGTTTTGAAGACCTTCATTCGAGGTATTATCCTATGATTTTGAAGGAAAAAATAGTATATTTCTGGAACAACAATTCTTAAGTTCATAAGTTATGTCATTTCTTTTAAATAAACAGTATTTTGTGTGTGATAATGTAGAAGTTTACCTTCTTATGTTCATTTTTTCTGTAATATTCAAAGTTGTCATTTTTATACCTGGCATATAACACGCAGCCATAAATTTCGATGTTAATTTTTGTGACATAAGTGCGCGTTGTACTCCAGATTTTGCGGTAGCTACAGAATAAACTCACTGTTCTCATTAATTAATTATTTAACATATATTCAATGTGAGTCTTTCAGAAAGTTTGTCATTAATAATTCTAAAAACAAATTAGAGAAGTTTACTGATTCCACAGAAATTCGATTAAAAAAGACCAAAATTTAAATTCTCATATTACACCCAATTACAATTTTTGCAACGTTTTATATCGCGGAAATCAAAAGATAAGTAAGATAAAGAAAGTTTTTTTCCTTTACAAAAAATGTAATACTTGTAAATTTCTCAATTTCTAAAATAATCAGTAAATATATGACTTATTGAAAAACCCAATCAATAACAACAGTTAATTGGATATGTTTTAAAAGTGTGATTAATATCGAAAAATTGAATTAAATTGTAACACAACAATACCAGTCTCGTCTTTTTTATTAACGCAGAAATTATAGTGCATTAAGGGGACATAATACGATGCAATTGACAAAAACAATTAAAAAAATCAAATAAATTTTTTTTTAGCCTAAACTATTTATTTTTCGATAATCTTACAAACTTTGAATTCTTTAAGTTAAGAAAAACCAGAATTATATGATAACTTTTTTGTTCGTTTTTATTCACATTACAGAGCAAATAGGAAATTTTAAGAAATTTGTCTAAATTTTACAAAACTTCTTTATCCAACAGATGGCGTTGTTTGCAACTCAGATGACATCAATAAAGATAAAGCTTGTTATCTAGTAACCTATCGTTACTATAGCAACGGGGTGTAGTTTATAAATTATTGACAGATGTAGTCGGTATGAGAATGCATGCGCTCTTTGAAGAACCAGATCAAGGAGAAAAAAACGTGTCAGAAAATGGAAGGGAGTGAGGAAATGGATGTGAAAGAGAGTTTTCTATAAATCATTTCAATGTTTGAATAAGGTTGTATTACTGCCGCATAAAATTGGAGGCGCAGACATTTTTTTTAAAGCCATGCTAGTGGATCGTTAACAAAATGTGTATTGCACTTCTAAGTAGAGTTCTGGATTCTACTCAGAAATACATTTTTTCCGCAGAAATGATGAGGCTAACCGGTCTGGATTTGTCGGAAAACATAGGATATATGCTTAATTTGGATATAATAATTATGTGAGCTTTTTCCATTCATCTAGGAAATAATTGAGTGTAATGCACTTGATATTTTGTCACATGAATTATTATATTTCAGAGTAGGCCTTTGAGTTAAACATTTATCCCTTTTTATGGAAATTGCTAATGTATTTTAGAAATCATGTAATTAATTTCAACTTTTCGATAAAATCATCGTTATAAGGTCCCGGAGTCTTAGGAAAAAATGTTTAACATTGGTTCTTGACAAGTACGTCTACATTGTCTTAGGTATCATAAACAATGCCTATAAGATTATGAATGGACAGGGAATATGGTTGGGGGTTTTAATCAAAAATCCTTCGTCATTCTTGGATCAATTTCATTTGAAATTCAGAAAAAGTTTTTTTTTTTCGAGATTTAAGGGATATTTTTTTTATTTATTTATCTTTGCACAATCTCATTTTCTTTGTTGATAGAAATATGCGAAATTTTAAATAGTTTATTTCTACTCATATCTCTTAGATACAAATTATATTTGAAATTGCCACAGATGGATGCTTATCATGGAAATAATAAGTTTTGATTTGAATCTTTAAAAAGGAAATGTCATTTTTCTAGGAAAATAGAGCACTTTTTTGTCAGTCCTTTTTATAACAGCATTCCATTTCTTGTTTTACAAACTAATGCTTTTTTTTCAATCAGGGACATAATTACCGCGTATCAACGATACGGGACCCCAAGCCTTGAGGGCACCCAAACGTATAAGCATATATTCGTAAGGGTGGCCCCAGAGAGTGCCTTCAAGGAGATTTGGTACAGGGTCCACTCAGGACTAGCTCCGCCAGTGTTTTCAATACTCATGAAAATACGACACAAATTTCACTTTACTTCAATTAAATTATTATATTCATTCAATTAATTTCCAAACTAAGCTTCCTTTTCATTTCCTACGTGCAACGTTTTCAGTATATTTATTGTATATAGTCTGCTTTTGTATTCTCATAAAGTAAATTTTAGTGTCGCCGGTTAAAGCGGAGGATAGAATCGGTGCATTTTTGTAAGCGGCTCTTTTCTTTTGAATTTTTACTGCTTTGATCTCATTTTCTAGTCACACAATTGCGATGCTTAAATTCCCCAGAGGAGCGGTTTGGAGAACAGTAGTGAGCTTTAGAAATCTGATATTCCAATAAGTTTTTTGATGAATTTATCTTCATAAGACTCATGATTTGTGGACCATGGTATCCAAGTGATCAAGGTTTTGGATCATGGCTGGCGTGTCAAGAGTTCGAGCCCAGTACTACTGAAGACCCCCGTGTAGGGGAGCGATGCACGTTAAATCTGCCGTGAGCTCAAACGTCCTCCCGTTGGTGTGGTGGGGTAGTAAGGGGAGAAGGTGACAACTCAGGTGTTATCCTCCTCTCTTGACCATGGTTCATCATTACGAGCTCCGTCGTCAAAAGCCCTCGTGTAGCTGAACAGTGCGACGTTAATATTCCTTCACTCAATCACTAAAAGACTCATGATTTACATAAGAAGAGTTCCTCAGTGAATGCAGAAGCATGTTTACGTTTGCTGTCTTGGATGTCATAAACAATGTTCATGGGGCTAAGAAGAGGGAAGGGAATTTTAATATTTTTTTTTACAGCGAAAAACCTGAAAAATATCAATTTTTTTTAATCTATTAACTTTAAGATTTAAAAAAAATAATTAGTGCTCTCAGACCGAAATCCATACTAACTTTTAAAGAAAATATATATAAAAATTCTACAAAATTTTTTCAATATTATCTCGAACAGAAAAAACTCTTAGGAGAAATATATCCTCAAAATTGAAAATTCTGAGAAAAACACAGTTAAAGTTTGTAAAGGCATTAATCAGAAACTCATGGCTAGTGTCATGTTACTACTAAAGGCCTTTGGTGTAGATGAGGCCATTCCTCCTATTCATGTGGTAGTTAGAAAAGAGGGATGCCAGCTCATCTGTCATCTCGTTATTCGACTGAGGTTCAACATTACGAGATTTGTGATCAAAAGTCCTCTGGTTGCTTTATAGAGTGACTTCAATCTCTCTCTCTCTTTCTTTTGCTATTCCTATTCCGGGCACATGATTTACTTTAATAAACTCTGTAAAAATACATTTATAGTTAGTCTTTTCTCTTCAAAATTTACATATCTAATAATGATTGAATTTTTTTTCCTAATGGGAAATATCAAGAGAGCAGTCCATTCGGATACTATACTACGTAGCTGCTTTTATATCATCTTTAATTTCGGAAAGGTCTTCCTTCCCTAATACAAAAAAAAATTATTTTTGAGGTCAGGGTATAATTCATTGTTTTACGAATTTTTTATTCTGTTTATGTGATCTATTAGCACAGAGTAGTATTTACTTAATAATTTGATTAAACGTAAAAAAATTATATTACATGGGCGTACCTATTACTTCACGATGGGAAACATTATTACATGTTAAAAATAGAATCACATCTGCAATCCTTTGAAATGGTAATTTTAGATTACTGACTACGTTTGGAACATTGATTTAAAAAAAACATACAGTGAATGATGTTTTTTTTATATTTAGGGTCAACTGAACTAGAATAAGGATATATAATTATTTTAAGAATGTTATTAGAATAAACAAAACTGTTTAAATGTAATTTTATAGCAAAAACATGAATAAAAAATGACATTTTCAAAAAATTCTCCTTTTAGGGAAAATACTTCTCTGTAATATTTTTTCTGTGTCTATATAGTTAGGATTTTTCTCTACTGAGCCTGAACTAAGGTCTTTGAAACATTCACATTATTTTTAGAGTTACTATTGAAATAACAATCAGACTTCTTTATAAAAATTTCCATACTTTTGTTGCATTAAAATATATATTAATATATGTCAACTTAAATTATATTTTCTAAAAAGTCCAGTTGAGGTAGGGATTTCTGGGAGCTTCCCAAATCGAATAACAAAAACTAAACATTCGTACCATCAAGAATTAGTTTGAAGATTGTTGAAATTCAGATAGCTAAAAGATAAATTCTACATCTCGTCATACTTACATCAATAGGAATAGTGCAAAGTTTTCATATGCAAGAGTATAATTTTTTTTAAATTCTTGATTATTTTTGCTCCCCGGTGCATAGCATCCACTGACGACATAACTCCCTGCAGAAATAAGTTTTAAGAGCTTTCGGTCTAGAGTCCACATCTGTTGCTATGTGTCAAAATAATGAAACTCAGTGCTTCAACATCAAATGACAATTTTAGTAGAATGGGTTAGTGGAATTCCTATTTTCATTTGGAAAATTCACCTTCTGCCTTCGGCTTTGAGTTAAACATTGCTTTGGCTTTGCCCAGTACTGCATTAAAATATTAAAACTTAGAAAGAAATTATTTGAAATATTAAAAGTGTATATAAAAATTAAAGTGAATTGTAGAAAATTCAAAAAATTGAGTGCCTTAAAAAATAGTATGAAAGGAAAAACATAAGAAATTAATGGAAGCACTAAAAAAGCTTTTTCTATGTTCAACGTTGTGCTCCTCGGGAATCCGAAACCCTTGCGTGAGGGACTTGTCTGGTGAAAATGACAATTCTGCATACCTTCCACTCACTACGAAAGTATACACTTCAATAAATCCCCCCTACACTATCAATTCCCAAAACGTATTCCAATCGCCTCCCCCTGCAAAACACAGCTACTCTGGGCATGCGTTTCCCCTGTTCGTAAGCTGATCTCAAGTTCACTTTAACGTTCTCTTTTCCAAACAAATGGGCAACACTTCCTTCTTTCATTCCAATGAAGAGCCCCCCCCCCTCCTAACAACTTCGATCGCTGATGTACCATTTCTACTATAGGATCAAAAAAGCTAGAGTTTATTTAGCTGGTTCTCTCGGCAAGAAAAAATCCATGCATTCAAAACAATCAAAAACTTAAGAGTTTAAAACAGATGCGCATAAATAATAGAAAATCTTTGAAAAAAATCTATTTTTCAGAAATTATTTTGCTGCGATCATATTCAAGTCTTAAGCTTTTAAAAAGTACCAAAAATTCTCGGCTTTTACATATATATGTGGTAAATTATGTGGTACACAATTAAATGGTAAATTATGATATTACCAACAAATTGTTACAAAAGCAAGTATGAAATGAAACAAAAATCACTTACGACGGTATTACTGGAAGTAATATACTAAATTTGTACTTCATAAGCAGACGTGGATTAAGCTGCCCAAGCTTGATGGATTCCAATTGAAAATTCAATGTGCAACAAAAAAGTCTTGAACCTATTTCGCAACTCCAATGATTTACACCAGTGTTTCTCAAACTTTCAGTATTGGCGACCCAATTTTCAAATATAATTTTTATCGCAACCCCCCTCCCCCATCTGCAATAATATTATATAGAATGCAATAATAATGTACTTTGGCGTTAAACCAGCAATACGATTTTAATCATAAACCGTACAAATTAACAACATATGTATTGAATTTTGTATATATTACTTATAAGTAATATATATTTTAAGTACATTACTTTTAAGTCAAAGGATATTTTTATTATACTATTTTTCCTTTCTCTAATTTTTAATTTGGAACGGATTGCAAAAAAATAATATTTGAATAAGCTTAATTTCCTCCATTCATCCATTTCTTAAAGTACAAATAATTAGAAAAATAGACTAATCTGCGTTGCTCTACATAGGATATGAAGAGTAAATGTGTTATTTTCAATATCTAAGGTATCGGAATACTTGCGACCACTTTTTTTTGAAAAAACTGGAGATATGGGGATTTTTTTTATTGTTTTTAGATTTGTTTATTACATTTTCAGAAAAATATGCTAAAATTACGAAGAGAAAGAAATTGTTATTACTAAAACGGGGAAAAATGGGTAAAAATTGAAAAAAATATCATAAACGTGACCCATTCTTTACCAAAAGTTTATGAACAAATTTTCAATTTTTCAATTCTGATGTGTTGTTATGTTATTCATTTTTGAAATGACCTGAATGTTAAGCGATATTTTAGTTTTCACAAAAACTAGAGAACTTTATCGTAGTTATTATATAAAATTGCTTAAAATAGCAGTGATTATATGAACATAAGGGACTGTAAATTTTGTAATAAAACAGTGATTGATAAATCTGAAGGTTAAGGCGTCTCAAGGGTGTTAAAAATGTTTCGAGAGCACAAAATATGAACGATTTTCGACTAGAAATAATTCTTTGAGGTTAAAATGAAATAATTTGATTCTTTTACACATTTTTTATAAAGGAATAAAGTTTCAAAAAAGTATAAAATGTCTAAAATATAATCATAATTTAAAAAATAATAAGCACATAAATATAAGAAAATTTTTTGTAAGAAACAAATAAAGAGCTTTACGACGCGCATGATATTTTCTGAAATAATAATTCTAATTACTAGCAATAAGTTGATTTATAAAGTCAAATATATCCTTATTAGATGGTAGCGATTTTATATAAATAGAAAAAAATAATATTTTTAAAAAATAAAAAAAGTACATTTTTAAAAAAAATTTCAAAAAATTTAATTTTTTTGAAATTTTTCAAAAAATTACAAATATGTAATACTATAAATAGCTAGGATTTAAAGATTATGATAGAGTTTATAGTTCTGTAAAGTTTTATGCATCAAAGTATGATAGTTTTTGAAACGCAATGCGCGTAAGTGAAAAAAACACAAACTGAGAAAAAAGGCTTTAAAGTGTTAAATTGAATTTGAGAAAATAAATTTTAAACTTACATGCTAAAATGCTCCAGGATCATAGGATATGCCTTCCTGTTGTTCAAACAGCTCAATTTCTTTACTCGTTTTAATTTTTTTGGCTCTGCGAGCTTCAAACGATGACGTTTAGCTCCTCTTTCTTGACATAAAGATTCGAAGATTGTCTCGTTCAGCCAGGGACACAGAAGTATTTTTGTTAATTTTTAAGCCAAATTTCTCTAAAATAGTAATAAGTATTTGATTTTCATCATTAAAAATGCTGGTTGCTAGATTTGCAGCAATCTCTGCAATCTGAAGGCTAGAATCAATAGTCTTCGGACAAAACTTCCAGATTAATGAATTTAAAGTTTCATTAGGATTCTGTGTCTTACCTCCTAAACATTTCTTCAGGAGTGCCAGATGAGATAAGTCTGCAAATATAGGCTTAATTACATCTCGAACAGCTTTCGCAACTGAGGGTTTGTGTTTATAATTTTGTAAATTATTATTAATTGCAGCATTATACTTACACTATGTATTTGGATTTGTAGGACAAAATCAGTGCATCGGTTCATCATCGGTGCTGCAAGAATGACCCCAAACATCCCAAATGGCTTTCCACATTTCCATTACACTAGTAGATATGCATCGAATAGAGTTACCATAGAAATGCGCAAGCTTATCAATTAAACTATCAGTTAACCTACCTTTACCGCCTATAGTTTTACCATCAGATAATTTATACTTACCATATACTATTTAGAGCTTCCTAAGTCTTGTACCCATTCTCTTTTGCACATGGCCTACACATTCTATTTTCTGAATAAGTTGGTCATCGCCGTATGGATTGTTTTCAGAAAGGGCATTGAATGTTTTTGTGTCGCCATCTCCTATGTAGTTTGAATATTTCAGGTTGTGAAGCTTTTCTGATCGATTAAAAATCCTCAACATCCCGTCAACCTCCATCTTACCAGCAGAGCCAGAATAATTTTTTCTACATGAAATCTTATGCGCTCTTTGCCATTTATTGTACTTGATACCAAACTTTACCCCTTTACAACTGTCGCATCATTTGCAAAATTAGGACATTCCTTATCCAAAACCTTAGCTGTTACGGCCCCATTAGAGTACATACTCCAATCAACGATGAATGTCCTCTCGTCTTCCAGGTCCCATCACCACTTACCGTGAAAATGTTATCAGGTGACGAAGAATTTTCTTCGACAGCGCCCTGTTGATGCTTTCTTCGGCAACTTCCTTCATAACAAGTGAAAGTTTATTATTAATAACATCATATGATTTTTGTTCAACAGGATTAGGAAGACTCATTACAGAACAAAAGGTTTTTAATGACTCTAAACCTTGACCTATGCATCTCATTGCTAAAATAGATCTTCTGTTAATTTCTGGAGCATTATTTTTATTCCCAATGTTTTCACAGCTTGAAAAAGTACAAATACTCCCACAGTTTTTACAATGTATTTCAAAATTCGAACATAAACCACGAGTGGATTTTTCATTAATTGTTAATGGTTTATGACATTTTAAACAGCATGATACTGACAAAATAGAGCTAAATGTTGAAATAAAATCAAAAATACGATATTCTTTGAAGTTTTCACTTACCTTAACAAGATTTGACTTTAATGAAGTCTGAATTCCTGAAAGTTTTTTACTAGAAGCTTTTTTCATTTCGTCACACTTACTTGTACTTTTCAATTCTGCACACTTCCTCGTATCTTTCATATCTGTAACATGTGAGTCTTTTACCTTTAAATATTTATTTCCTCTAAATCTTTTCTTGGGGTGATTGCCCAATGGGCTTTTCATAATAAAACAACAAATATCTTCGATTTAGATAAGTGTTTTAAAAAAATGTGTGCTAAAGTAAACACAACAGAATCAAAACACTGAAGAATGAATGTGTTGTGTTGCAGGATTCCTTCTGATCAACTCAAGGGCTAAAATATTTCATGAGGCTTATTAAAAACAGAAAAATGAAAGGTATGCATGAATCAAAAATAGATGGTCGTGCCATGTGTCCATTTAAAAGTTGTTATGACTAAATTGCTGTTTGCAATTTTTCGAATAACTTTCGAAGTTTTTAGAGTATTGTCACGTGGTTAGTATCAAAATGTTCAGAAAAAAATGAAGAACAAGATATATTTTTTTCGAAAATTCGAAAAAAAAGGGTTAACACCCCTGAGACCCCTTAAACTATTTCTACTATTCTACAGAACATACACAAAAGATTTCAGTGAATTATTTTCTAAACTTCTGGAGCAATCACTGTCCCCATGTGAGAATTTTAAAAAAAAACACATTTCGAATAAAACGCGTTTTAAAGTTTATCATCTTGCATAAAGTAATAGCATCTGCTTTTTCTTAAACACTTGTAGTTTTTTCTAGTGAACGAAAAGTAATAAAATATATTTTTAAAGCTAATAAGATGGCATATAATATAAAATAATTAAAAAAAATTGACAATTTGTTTTCAAAATTCGCAGTTTTAGTTAGTCGGATACCTTAAAGCGAGAAATGTTTTAACCCGGGAGCAGGTGCGCCTCGATACTAACGTTAATGGGTGACTGAGTCACCCCAATCCTTTTTTTATAATTATTTTTATTGTGCATGATAAAAATCGTAATTCCAGAGAAAAATTTAAGTTAAGTATACTTACCTACTTTCAAGGATTTTTCCATTTTTCTTTGATTGCTTGAGAGAAAAACTCCAATCAAGCTTAACTAAAATACTTCAAATGTGCGTGACATTAATTAAGGCAACAGGTGGTGCCGGTTTAAGCTCATTTTGGAACACGGGCACAGAAGATCTATGGGACCTCTTGGCATTGTTGGATCCAAGGAAGCTAACTGATCTTGTTAAATCCAGCTTATCTGGGTGCTCATCCTAAGCGAATAAACATACTCTGTGCCCCACGTGAATGCTCGCGGGTTAGAAGTTAATTTAATTTAAAAATACGGATGTTAGTTCTAAAAATAATTATGTTAAACTTTTTTCATTATGCTTTATACGTTTGAGAATAGTAAAAAATAAATCTTATCCATTAATCCTTCAAAATGCTCTCTAAGCTTTTCTAAATATCATAATACTCTATTACATGGAAAAAAGCGCAACAAAATACATTATATTTACAACTTCCCTAAATAAAAATAAACCCATAAGGGAGGGGAATAAGAGAGTCTTTCTTTTCTTCCTACAGCTAACGTACAGTATTTCAATAGCAATAACACTGCTGAATTTTTTATCATCTTAGAATTTTTTTGATTCTGTGTCTCGTTTTTCTCTGAAACAGTAGTATTTTAGTTTTAAAAGGAAAACATAATAAAAAAAATCTCTCATCTAAAGGGATTACAGCAAATCAAACAAAATAATTTTTTAATTTAGCTTTAGAATCATAATTAGCTAATAAACGCGCTAAAGCTTTTATTTTCGATGAAGTAATATCACCAGATGATATAAATAAATTACACCAATGTAAATGTGTGTTTTTTTACTATACCAGAAAGTATTTTGTTTTACTTCATTTCAGTAAATTCATTTTTTTTAAATATTTTCCTTTAGATATGCTCGCGTCCTCCTCGTGGGGTCACATCCCACAGCTTGAGAAAAGCTGATTTACACGGATTTGAGTCTTATAATCATATTTCTTTCGTATTTCTGTATTGTTGCAAGTTGTATTAAATTTTTGCATGTGTTTATTTGCACAAATTTTTATTTCGAACAAATGAATACTATTCAAGTCGTTTGACTTGAATAGCATTCACTTGTTCAAAATAAACTGGAAAACGGTTTTGTTCACAGCCGTGCTTAGAATACATCTTAAACTGATAGAAAATATCCCAACACCAAGAAAAAACTATTACAGACTAATGACGGTTTGGTAATTAATTCCTTTTGCTAGGTCACATATTTAATGAATTTACGTTTCAAGATCCCATGTTAATGTTATTTTAATAATATAATAGATATAGCATAAATCCATTTTACATTAATTATTCCTTTTCATTATTGAAATGCTATGAAGTGCTACCATCATAAGACATAAAGAAAAAATTCTTTCTTATATTGGATATTATTTTTTTAGATTTTGAACTATTTTTTATAACAAATATAGAAAAATTTCATTGCAACCATCTTTATAACAATAAACACAATTTTTGAATAACGAATTATAAAGCGAACGTTACTTTTAGGATGTCACGAAGAGTACTACAAAACACGTACTTACTGACGTGGTCTTATGACGTTGTCTAGGGTTACTATAATTATTTTTATTTGCGATAACCCCAATTTTTTCATGTAAAAAAGTGCTATTTGTGTTTCTGAATTGATTAAAGTCATTTTTCGTGTAGCAAAATATTCTTTTTCGTAAAATAAATTATTATTAATGTGTTTTTAAGCAGTTTATGCCCAATTTTCTTCTAAAGTAATGTTTTAAAAATTGTGTACGTAGATTGCATACACGTGTGCCATATCCAGTCAATATAATAAGGCTTGCTAAGCATGGCGTCCGAAAATTCTGGAAACAAAAATATATACATTTTTCGTAATTCTTAAATTTTCTAGACTATTTCTGACGTTTTTGCATTTCATGATGGATTTTTACGAGTAATTTACGTTCTCATCAAAAGTGTTATACGTAAATAATGAGATTTCATCGTGCTAAAATGTGATTACTTTTTCAATGCATTTGTATTTCTCTTGGCACCGCAGAAATGTCTCATTTATAGTTTTTTATTTTTAATTAGTTATATTCTTTGAACGATTACCTTTCGATTGATATATCACTCTTATAAGCGTGAAAATTAGAAATTGGAAAAATTTTCATTTGAAAAATGTAAACTAAGAAATTTAAAAATCCCCCCCCCCTTTTTTTAGAGGTGTCAGTGATTTTAAACTAATTTTTATCAACTACTTTTCAAAAATAAATTTTACTTTGTTTTACTGCAATGGGGGGTTTATCGTACTTTTTAGTGACTACAACTTTTATTACAAGCTATTTGTTGTTGTTTTGGCACTTCTTTGGTTTGTTTTGCTGTTATAGTGCTAGTGTTATTTACGTTTTACATTGAAAAAAGGTTTTTAAAAGAATTTTACTGATTGCTGTCTTTTAAATACTGTTGCTGAAACTGCTGAGATTTCAATATTATCTTTTCTATTATTATCTCTTGAAGATTTCTCTTTAAAATGACACGAGTTAAACGTAGAAATCATTCTGCTCAAATGAAAACAAACGTTGGTGTAGTGATGCTGTGAATAAATGTGTCACAGAAGAAAACAAATTAGTTCCTAACATCAGAATTGAGCAGTTATCTTATCCTGAAAAAACTGAACACTCTGAAATTGGAAATTTCATTATTGTGAATTTTGAGCAAATCAGCAAAATGTTTATGTAACTAAAATGCCCTGACTTTGACAAGCAAACTCTAAAGCTTGCTCTTGGAAACAAGGTAGGATATTCCTACGTGTTAAATTTAACTTGCAATTCTTGTGCTGAACAAGTTTTTACTTTAGAAACGCCTAATGAAAGGCAGGGTAATAGCGTTCCTGATATTAATTTACGAGTCACACAAGCATTCTCTAATATTGGAAAAGATTACTCTGCAATTGAAAAATTTTGCATGGCTGCAAATATATCTCATTTTTCCTCGAGAACTTATAGCAAATGTACTAAACTTCTTCACAAAGCCTATGGTATTGCTGCAGAGAATTTGCTGAAAGAAGTACACAGTAAAGTGAGAAATTCTTACGAAGCAGCAACTGATGTTCCTGTTGTGGATATAAGTGTTTTATTTGATGGTAGCTGGTTGACACGTGGACATACATCTTTGATTGGCACAGCTTGTCATATTGATATACTCACAGGGTATGTAATTGATTTTTAAGTCATGTGCAAGGTATGTCGCAATTGTTCTGTAGCAAAAGAGAACTTGGAGAGTCAAGTGCAGAATATATTATTTGGTTTGCAGGACACAGGAATGATTTTGATGTTAATCATTCCGGCTCATCAACTTCGATGGAAATGGAGGCTGCATTGATCCTTTGGGAAAGATCACAGGCGTTGGAATTTCGTTATTGAACCTTATTGTCTAAAGGGGATTGTAAAACCTTCAACTATTTAACAGAAAAAAATGTTTTTGGGGTTAAGACTGAAATAAAAAAGGAGGGGTGCATTAATCATGTCAGCAAAAGGTTGTGCACTAGTCTACGAAATGCTGTCAAGGAATCGAGGGCCCGTGGAATTTCATTAGGAGGAAAAGGCCACGGCACATTAAAAAAGTCAACAATTAAAAAAATAACTTTATACTACCATAAAGCTATACTAAAAAACAAAGGCAATGTTCCCGCCATGAAAAAGCAATATATGCTACTTTATATCACATCATTTCGACAGACCAAAAGCCTTAGCATTCGAAATGTCCAATCGGTGCAGACTCATGGTGTTTTTACCAGTCCGCAAAAGCAAAAGGACAAAATCCAGGTCTGCATAAACAACATGTTGGGACTCCAAGTAATAAAAATTTTTTGCCACATATCCTTCCTTATACGGCTTGCTTCAAATTAACTTTTGGAAAGGTGCGTTAATTACGGAACCCAAAACGCTAATGAAAGCTTGCACAACATGATTTGGTCAAAGTGTCCAAAGGAGATATTAGTGTGTAAAGACAGATTTACACATGCCGTAATGGAAGCAATTTATGAATTCAAAAAGGTACTCTACGTACTGTGAGAGAAACCCAAAAAGCATTACACATACCTTTGGGGAAATGTTCGCATGATCTTGGTGTGGTGCTCGAATCCCGTAAAAGATTATTTAGAATCAGACGGAAAAACACCAAATACCAGCGTACACGCAAATTGATAAAAAAGCTATTTTAAAAAGAGAAATATTAATAAAAAAAAAGGAAGGAGTTACATGTAAAGCAGGATATTTCTGAGGTATTATAATATTTTTTTTTTTTTTGTAAAATGTGTGCATGTAAATATTTTTAATTTAGGCATTTTATATTAATAATTTTATAATTTAAGTTCTTTCCATCATATTTTTTTCATACAAATATATTATTTAAATATTATGTGAAGCAAAATATTTTAAAACTTCTGTTACAACAGAAAAACATTTTTTTAAGGTTTTCTTCGAGTTTTCTTGATATTTATGTGCAATTATTACTGTGTAAAAATGTATCATTTATAAAAAAAATATGGGTTTAATTGACATAAAAAAGCAATTATTTTGAAGAAAAATGTATAGCTAATGTTTTAAAATGGTATTTTAAATTTATTTAAGATTATAATAATAATTTTTTCAGAAGTATAAACTTTAAAATGGTTTTTTTCTCAGCTTGTGTTTTTTCAATACATTAGTTCATTTAAAATGCTACTCCTTCCACAATTATTAACCCATTATTTTAATTTTTTCTCTGTGTGTTATAAATCATGCATGTAACAAAATTAGAGGTCCATTTTGCTATAAACTGAATACTTTTTTGTTTAAACAAAATGTAGGAGATATTGGGTTTTCAGTTAAATTTTAGCATATGTATTAACATTTATTTTTTTTTCTCTAAAATCAATTAAGTTATTGTAAAATCGATCCCTACAGTTGTTTAAAACATCCTTAAGAATGTTAAAAAAATTTCATGTCAAAACATTAATAAATACAGAAGGAGTAAAATTTTAAAATTTTTCATTTTTTTTAAATTAAATTTTTAAAATTGTGTGAATAATAGGTGCAAAATTACACCTCATATTGTTTTATTGAATATAAACATTATGTGAAATGCTAAAATATATTTTTAAATGCATAAATAAAAAAAATTCAAAGAGCACCGTGTCCCCTTAAGACTAATCGGTCTCCAATACCAACTGTGTTAAATTGAGCTCTTTTGTGTACTTTTTTCTCAGAAACTGTTAAATATAAAAACATCAAATTTTGACTGTATATTCATTATACTTTAATATTTATACTTAAGTGAGATTTTTCAAATATGTTGCTTAGTTTTTTTTAAAAAAACATGCAAAAGTAAAAGTATCACTATGAATTTTTTGAAAAAAAAAATGTCATTTTTTTACGATAACTGCTTTTTGGAAAAATATTTTGAAAATATTTATATAAACTCACTTCAGTATATATAGTTACATATCAATTATGTTCAGTACAATTTTCATGTGCTTTTATACTGTAGGTTCTGAGAAATAGGTACACGCAGTTTTAAAAGTATCGTTTTGAGAAAAATATCAGTTTTAATGTAAAAAGTCACTTCATCACAGAATGAATTATAACATGTATTTGTGCCATTTTATAAGACATTTGTATTTTCTCAATGTATTTTAACTAAAATAGGAAACAAAAATGTCTTAAATTGCACAGAAAATACATACATGACTTTTTATAGTTTTTGTCTAACTTAATATTTTGTAACATTTCAATTAATTTTCTCTAATTCTGTATCAATTTTCGAAACCTTTTTAGCTTGGAGGCATTACAAACGTCAAATTTGACCATTAAGCATCATAAATTTAATGTGAAAATGTATCAATATGTTTTTGTAGGGATTTTTGATTGCTTTTGAAAATACATGATTGTACGACATTTTGAAAGTTTTCATTGGTTTTGTGCTTATATAAAAACCTAGAAATTTCTAAAAATTTTAAAATTCAACATGTTTTTTTTAAAACTGGACAAATAATTTCAGAAACTGCACAAGATAAAGTTGTTTTATGTTTTAAAATAGGAAATATTGTCTTTTTATGTATGTAACAATTTTCGCTAGCCACGAGAAAGGGCATCGCGTTTAAGCTATATATATATAATTCAAGTACCTTTTATAGAAAAACTCTTTAGTACTAAAGCTTAAAAATGTGTCTGTACAATAAATAAACTGAACGTGTACTGAAGGAGATTTTTTTCAAATATATTGTTTGGTTTTTTCAAAAACATTCAGCGCAAAAGTATCTCTATGAATTTTTTGAAAAAAAAAATGTCTTTTTTTTACGATAGCTGAAGCTCTTTCAAAATATTTTGGAAAATCTTCAAAAAACTCACTTCATTATCTATAGTTACATATCAGTTAGTTCTGTAAAAATTGCATTTTTAATGCACAAAGTCAGTTTATCACAAAAATAATGAATTCCAAAATTTATTTCTCTTATTTTACTAAACATTAGTATTTCATCAACGTTTTTTAACTAAAATATGAAACTAAGCTGTTCAATATTTCGCAGAAAATACTAACATAGCATTTTTCAGTTTTTGCTTAACGAGAGATTTTGTAGCAATTACATAATTTTCCTCAAACTCTGTATCGATCTTAAAAAAAACTTTCAGTTTTGATGTATTACTTTATTCATATTTGACCCTAAAACATCATGAATGCTTTGTAATAATTTATCACATTGTAAAAGCAATGATTTATGAATATAAGATTATAACGACATTTTGAAAGTTTTGATCATGGATTTGAATGCTATTATAATAACAAATTCCTAAAGTAGCAGAATTGAAGTTTCTCTATATATTAGACAAGTGACTTCTAAAACAGGCACAAGAAGGCTTTTTTTTTGTTGTTTGAAATCTGAAATTTATTTATTTTTTTATTTATGTAACAAGCTTCTTGCAACAACAATGACTATACGTCTTTTGTAACTTTTTATCTGAAACTATTAAACATGAGCACTCAAGATTTTGTCTGTATATTGAATAAACCTTTATCTTTATACTTGAGTGAAATCTTTAAAATAAAAATTGTTCAGTTTCTTTTTTTTTTAAATAATGTTTTGTATAACATAATTAGGAATTTAATTAAAAAGTTAATATTTTATTACGACATGCTTTTTCTAGCTAAACGCCTTAGAAATATTTCTGAAATTTCACTTCAGTATAATTGCGTGTGGATAAATAAAAAATCTTTGTGCAATTGTTTCAGGATATTTAAAATGCAAATATCTGTGAAAAGTGGGCGTGGCATGTCAGCTGATGATATTTTGACAGTCATTTTGACACGCTTCTAATTTAAAACATAGCATAGATTTTAAATCCCTAGAGAGGTCATGAATTGAAGATTTCAGGAATATCAAAAACTCAAAATCGATATCCTGAAGATTCTTAGCCTGCTGACTAGTCTTAAATGATTTATCTTAGAAAGAGAAATTAAGTAGATTATTCTCTTTATGTGGTTACGGCATATTTTTATTGTGCTAAAAGCTTTGATATTTTCCCTGACAATTGCTATTAAAAGTTGAAATACTTTTTTTTTTATTGAAAACAATTCTAAAATTCTCGTGCACCACAAAGTATCACACGAGGCTCACAGAAGTAAGTATTAGTCACACTTTACAAAGGAATTAAGGGGAAAAATTCCTTAAGGGTATGAAAGATTACAAATATTTACAACAAATTCATAGAACTTTTAAAAGTACTTCTGGTGGAAAGAGGTTGCTATAGATTCGGATGTCAATTTTATTAAGTCCCTCGAAAGCCAGTCTTAAGATGTTTTGCTCTCTTCCACACTTCAAAAATAGAAAGACCACATGTTCAACATTTTCCTTGCCACCAGTATCACAATCACAGGAAAATGACGGAACTAAATTATATTAGTTCAAGTAGCTTTCAAAGTTGCCAATATCTGTTAGAAATTGGGTTATTTTGAAATTAGTTATAAAATGATGGCAGGACATTTTATTATTAATGGTTTGAAAGAATTTCTTTGTGAAGCCCCCTTTATTTTAAATGAGATTTCCTTGGTTCCAGTGCTTCACCATTCTTTTTTTTCATGAACTTATTGTAAAATAATTTAGGAATATCAACGGCAAAGTTAATTTTGCGCTTGGTTGCAGCCTTTAAATATCAATCGACTCGATCATTTCCAAGAACACCCGTGTGTCCGTGAACAATTTCAATATTGTTGTGATGTTTTTATCCTTAAGCCTTTTAAGTTACTTTGTATCTCGTCGATACTGTTGATAGATGAATAAATACACTTTTAAGAGAATACAAGTTGAACAAAAGTTGATATGCTTTTTTTGAATCAAAAGAAAAGTTATTTTATTAAAAAAAACAAGTTGAAATCAGAATTTAAAGTATTTTTGAGAAATTTTCAAAAGAACTTCAGAAAAAAAAAACTTTACTAATACCATTCCTATTAGCACAAAAAACCGATAAAATATTTTGTTATAAAAAGTTCGATGTAGATCTAAATCAAATTTTAAACATATGTAACATTTATTGCAGGAGTAGCATTTTTTAAAAAAAATCACTTCACCTGAACTTAATTTTTTTTTCAAAACAATTAAATGTTTTGCTTGCTGTGGTATTTTGAGTTTAAAAACTGTGTGTGTGTTTTACATAATACATATACGTACGAGGCAATCAAAATGTTATTTAAAATCGGTAAATTAAAGACTTTTTTATAAATTAAACAATGCTTTCTTTAAGAAATATAGTCTAACGAGATTAGAGAATTCACCTATATAGCCATTTTAATTGAAACTCTCATTGTTTGAAACAAGCTTTACCTGTGAAAATTGTCTTTTACTTTCAGTAACTACCGTTTCATTAAGGGCCTCAGGGGTGTTAAAAATGTTTCGAGAGCACAAAATATGAACAATTTTCGACTAGAAATAATTCTTGAGGTTAAAATGAAATAATTTGATTCTTTTACACATTTTTTATAAAGTAATAAAGTTTTAAAAAAGTATAAAATGTCTAAAATATAATTATAATTTTAAAAATAATAAGCACATAAATATAAGAAAAAATTTTGTAAGAAACAAATAGTAAGATTTACGACGCGCATGATATTTTCTTAAATAATAATTCTAATTACTAGCAATAAGTTGATTTATAAAGTCAAATATATCCTTATTAGATGGTAGCGATTTTATATGAATAGAATAAAAATTATATTTTAAAAAAATAAAAAAAAAAACATTTTTAAAATTTTTTAAAAAAATTTAATTTTTTTGAAATTTTTTAAAAAATTACAAACATGTAATACTATAAATAGCTAGATTTAAAGATTATGATAGAGTTTATAGTTCTGTAAAGTTTTATGCATCAAAGTATGATAGTTTTTGAAACGCAATGCGCGTAAGTGAAAAAAACACAAACTGAGAAAAAAGGCTTTAAAGTGTTAAATTGAATTTGAGAAAATAAATTTTAAAACTTACATGCTAAAATGCTCCAGGATCATAGGATATGCCTTCCTGTTGTTCAAACAGCTCAATTTCTTTACTCGTTTTAATTTTTTTGGCTCTGCGAGCTTCAAACGATGACGTTTAGCTCCTCTTTCTTGACATAAAGATTCGAAGATTGTCTCGTTCAGCCAGGGACACAGAAGTATTTTTGTTAATTTTTAAGCCAAATTTCTCTAAAATAGTAATAAGTATTTGATTTTCATCATTAAAAATGCTGGTTGCTAGATTTGCAGCAATCTCTGCAATCTGAAGGCTAGAATCAATAGTCTTCGGACAAAACTTCCAGATTAATGAATTTAAAGTTTCATTAGGATTCTGTGTCTTACCTCCTAAACATTTCTTCAGGAGTGCCAGATGAGATAAGTCTGCAAATATAGGCTTAATTACATCTCGAACAGCTTCGCAACTGAGGGTTTGTGTTTTATAATTTTGTAAATTATTATTAATTGCAGCATTATACTTACACTATGTATTTGGATTTGTAGGACAAAATCAGTGCATCGGTTCATCATCGGTGCTGCAAGAATGACCCCAAACAGCCCAAATGGCTTTCCACATTTCCATTACACTAGTAGATATGCATCGAATAGAGTTACCATAGAAATGCGCAAGCTTATCAATTAAACTATCAGTTAACCTACCTTTACCGCCTATAGTTTTACCATCAGATAATTTATACTTACATATACTATTTAGAGCTTCCTAAGTCTTGTACC
>BMAO01024795.1:0-101528 GCA_019973975.1 Trichonephila clavata
AAACCAAAACACTTAAGATCTTTCTAGCATATCCTTTTTGACTGATCGTTATTGAGTTGTCTTTATGATGCTCAATTTCAAGACCTAGAAAACAAGAAACTTCTCCTACTGAGATCTTGAATTTTGTTTTCAGCTCCTGATGAACATTTCAGAGTCCTGTTGGTCAGTTGCAGCAACTAATCCATCATCAACATACAACACTATTAACAATTTTCTACATTTCTTTCCCGAATATAAAGGCATGGATCCGCTTCACTTACTTTAAAACCAAGATCTGTTAAAAATTGACCAAAACACTTGTTCCAACAGCGTGGTGATTGTTTTAAACCATACAGGCTGCGCTTGAGTTTACATACTCTTCCTGAACCATCTTTGAAACCTTCTGGTTTGTTGCATATATATGGTTTCCTCCAGATCTCCATAAAGGAATGCTGTTGATACATCAAACTGAGTCAAGTGCATCCTTTCTTCAGCTGCAATGCTTAAAACTGTCCTTATTGTTCCTAATTTGGCTACTGGACTGTATGTTTCACTGTAATCAATGCCTTGGCGTTGGACTGAAACCTCTCGCAACAAGTCTGGCTTTATACTTCTTGATGCTGCCATCTGGATTTGTTTTGAGTCTATAAACCCACTTACAGGTATCGCTTTAGCCCAACTGGTAGGTCTGTTAGCTCCCAAGTATGATTTTCACTTAATGAATTCATTTCACTTTCCATGGCTTTCTTCCAGTTTGTGCTATCCTTGGAGTTAACTGCTTCTTCATATGTTTCAGGATTATAGTCATCTAAATATGACTCTGCTTCCATAATATGATCCTCAAACTGTTTTGGTTTATGCAGAAGTGAGCGGTTCCTCAGCTGTCTATCTGATGTAGGTTCAGCATCTTCTTCACTATCACTCTCAGAATCACTTAAGTCTTCTTAGCTTTGTGTACTTTCTACAGGATTGTCTTCAATTTTTATGAGATGCTCTTCATACTTTCCTGATTTGTATCTTCTCTAATCCCGTCTTTCTAATTTCAATTCTGTATGGTCATCACACTTGCCTGCTTTTTCTTGAAATATTACATCTGTAGATAAAATTACTCTGCGTTCTTTCTTTAGCCAAATTCTGTATCATTCATCTCCATCATATCCCACAAGGTACCCTTGGATGGCCTTGTCCATTTTCCTTCGCTTCTGAGCTGGAACATGAGCATAGCATGGAGATCTTATTATGCGCAAGTGTTTTAACCGGGGTTTCTTTTTGAGCCAAAGCTCATATGGACTTACATTTTCTATTGATGACTTTCCTGTTCTGTTTAGTATATATATGGCAGAGTTAACTAACTCAGCCCAGATGGCTGCAGGGAAACTGATGTCAGGATTTGAGTACTTGAATGTTCTGGACATTTTCAATAGTGGTTCGCATTTCTCGTTCACTGGCTCCATTTTGTTTTGGGGTATAAGGTGCTGTTCAGCCTTTGAGTGATTCCATTTGAATCTAAAATTTCCCGAACAGCTTTGTTATCAAATTCTCCACCATTATCACAGAGGAATTCTTTCACAGAATATCCCAATGTCCTTGTATGTACAAGCATGCGCTCTAACACCTTCTTTACTTCTGACTTCTCTTGTACTAAGTAACCTTAGCGAAATTTTGTAAAGCTGTCTTTGAATACAACCAGATACTTTTTCTTCTGAAATGACTCATCAAATGGTCCACAAAACATCTGCTGAAATCAGTTCACCAGGCTCAGATGCTTTCTTCTTGGTGCCAAATGATGACCTGTGTGCTTTTGCCATAAATACAGGGCTCACATAATTCTTTATCTAGCTTGATGTGGATGCCTAGTTGCTTTTCAAGCATGTTTCGGATGTGACGTTTATCTTGGTGGCCCCATCTTTCATGATACAACTGTAGCAAGGAGCTATCTGCTACAACAGTATGAACTTCTGTCATTCCTTTGGGCAATATTGGTTCAAAATGTGCTTTGAATAAGGAACCATTCACACTGCGAGAACCATACAGCACCACATCACCATTGACTTTTAACCAGCACTCTGTAGGAGTCGACACAAATTCACTGTTTTGATTTCTGTCTTGAGCGGCAAGTACAGAGAATAAATTTCTATTAATCTTTGGAACATACCAAACATCTTTCAGAAAAACTTCCTGGCATTTTCCATGAATAGTGGATTTTACTTTTATTGTGCCTTTCCCCAGAGCAACTAATATTTCATTTCCAGCAGCTTTAATGCCACAAGGACTATTAAATTTTATGAAGTCAAAAAAATATGTGTAGCAGTTTGTGACATGCCTAGTAGCTCCATTGTCAATCCAATATGATGTAGGGCTAGTCTCTGATGTACAGACTTCCTCAGATATAGACATTAATGCTATGTTAGCTGACACTGTATTTAATTGTGTATCACTCAATTTATTCTTTGGTGGTCTTCCATCTGAAATCCATTTTCTGCAGTCTTTTACCCAATGTCCTTTTCGCTTACAGTAATTGCAGCTATCTTCTTTTCTTGATTTGAACTTAAATTTGCTCTCTTGTCTGGGTCTTTCTGATTTTGTAGCTATTAGGGCTTCCTGGGCTTTTTTGCTACTGTCTTCCACTTTGGTAAAATTTCTTTCAAACATACACAGCTGCACTGTTAATTCTTCAAATGACTTCTTGTCATCTCCAGCTAACAACATCCAACTGGATTTAAAGGTTTCAAACTGATAAGGCAAAATATGTAATACTTTACAAACTAGCGTCGAATCTGGCAACTTGTTGTCCTCTCTAGCCTCAAGTCCATTATTCAGTTCATTCCAAAGACTTCTTAGCTTTGCAATATGTGTTGAGACATCCTCTCCTGGAACCCAGCTGAATGCAAAAAACTCTGTACAAATTTTAAACAACTGATCTTTTGAAGTTGCTTCAAACTGCTGCTTTAATGATTCCCACGCATCAAAGGCTGTTTCCTTGTCCATAATCTTCTGATACACAGCATCAGTGACAGTACTTGCGATCATTGATTTTGCATAACTATTTGCTTTTCTGTACAAATCGCAGCGTTCTTTATACTGTTTTCTTACAGATTCTTGAGCATCAGCATCTATGGATTCTGGTCTTTTCAGCTTGCCATCTATAATCTCGATCGCTCCTTCGTGGTAATCGAGTAGGTCTCGTATCTTCCGTTTCCACATCGGCCAATCTGTTTCTCCAGTCAAAGGCTTAATATGACGACTGAAATCCATACTTATTTCCTTTCTAGAAATTTAGATTTGCAGGTTTCTTAAATAATTTGAATTAATATTTCTAGGCTAAACAACAACGGTCATCTTATGTTTCTTCCTCGATCTCTTCAAAATGGCGGCGCGATCACGCTATCTTCCCACCAACTTGCGGATCGGCGAAATTTCGCCGCGATTTCCTGCTTCCAAGAAATAAAGTTCTTTCAGCCTTTTCTATCGTAAAAGACTCATAATCTTTGATACTTCAAGCACAGTTAAAGCTTGTGCTGGTACCCATAACCTGTTTAAGTTTTTATTATTTACGGAATGCGAGAATTATCACAGACTTAAATTACAACCTGCACACAAGGTGGCTAGAGCTAGAAGACTCATTACATAAGAAAAACTATAAATACAAATGAGAGATACAGGCGCCATCTATTGGCATAACAACAAAACCATGTTAACATTCCTTATAAAGTCATTATCTTTAACAGCCCTTAACAATTGGTTGTATTGTATTGAGTAAATTTTAAATAAGTAATTCAACTTAATGTTTTGGGGAAAAAAGGGCATGTTGGATATTAGTTGTTAGTCTATTTAATAGATGGTGCCACATGTATTAAAACCTTATTATACTATGTTAACTTGTAACAGGAACCTCTCTCTATCTGCTGCTTTAATAAATAACTATCTTAAATGCCTACTATGGTCCTGTACACTATATTATGTTTGTATTGTCTTACTAAGAATTATGTTCTGAAAAGCTATAGCACCTTCTGAATCCGTATCATAGAGGTTGATTGGACAACCAGATAAATTAGCCATACAGAATTCCCCGGAAAAGTCTCCTTCAGTCAGAAATTCATAATGTGCCATTTTCTAAGATTTAATGACAATGATCAAATGAATGCATGTCCCAAAAGTGAAAACATTTCAGGCAATTGGAAGTGCAAGTATGATAACCATAATCAAATTGCATAATACCCAGGCAGCTATAAGAATATGTCCTATGATAATGTGGTCAATAATATGCTCATACATAGGTCTTCTAAAGCAGTGTTCACCATCCTTTTTATCGCCGTGAACGAGTCAACGTTTAATAATTTTACTGTGGCCCTCTAAGGGGTACATTGATTGTTTATATTTTATGTATCACTATATAATGATATTTTTCACATGTGTAGTATTGGATCGGCTTTAGGTGACGTTTCACAACTAGTAGTTAACTTCTCGCCCATGGAAATTCGCACGAATCCGAGAGAAATACACCACAGTAAATAAAATAAAAGTAATTTAACGTCCCTTGGGTAGCCCCGTACCGTTCCACGGATCGGAGGTTGGGGACCACTGTTTTAAAGTACCAAGTAGGTATACAAATATATTCTTCAGAAGAAAATGTTTCATAACACATCAAATCTTATACTTAAGATTTTTTTAAACGTATGTAAAAGCTCAAATATAACAGCAATTTCAAAAATACAGAAATAAGACAAAGAGTACAATGAAGTCTTATTTAAAAAAATTTAGAATGAAAAATAAACCTTATATAAACTGTCATTAAAAATCCTCCACCAAAACCCATGCTTTGTGGATTGACAACTCCATCACAGAATAAAGCTGCAAGTGCAGAATCCACTGCAGTTCCACCAGTTTGTAAAATATTTCTAGAAAAATACAATAAAAAAAACACATTTAAATTATATTCGTAAATTCAAATATATGTCATGATTTTATAGTACGAAACATGATTAATTTGAAATCTAAAGAAGTGAACAAACTCATACACTAAAAAAATCAGTAGATGCATAAGAGGAACATTAAATCAAATTAAGGGGGTAGGTTCATGAATTTCGGCCCCCAAACACATTTTTCACTTTTTCCATTTTAATAAAATATGAATTTCTACGCTTCTAATAGTGCAAAGAGTATCATTCTACGAGTAGAAGAAGTATTTTTTGAAAATGTTTTACCACCTGTCAAAGTCTACTAAAAATCCATTACTAAAATCCATTTTTCTCAAAACTAACATTTTTACCATATAAGGAACATTTGTTCCTAAACTACTGCATCTAACAGCTTATAACTTTGCATAATTAATAATTACACTCTAATGCATACCTTTAATCGAGGGATTTTTTCAAAAAAATATTCGGACCTAATTTATAGCATTAAACATCATGGAATTTCACTGTTTTTGAAAGGGGAAAAAAAAAACAGATTTGTGCAAAAAATATTTTTTCTAAAAAATAACTAGACATCCTATCCGCAAAATCTCTGAGTAAAGTATGTGTTATGGTTCAAAGAATATTCAGTAAAAAAAATTGGAGATTTTTATTCAATAGAATGTTTATAAATGTTCCTTAAAAGCACCTATTTTCAACATTACTAAGATACAGATCCTGTTTCGTGAACCTACTCCCTTAAATTATTTCACCTTTACCAAATACTAAGATTTTAAGCACCCTGAGTTTTTAGGTACTTACGTATTTTACCGATGACTAATTTTTCCAAATATAAAAATGTTGCCAATTCAAAAGAAGTCACCAAATGTTGTCATTTTATTCCTATTGTGTTTGAACATGGACAGAAAGAGTTTTCCATTATCGGCTGCATAACGCGACTTCTTTCGATTTGATTGGTTGAATGGTATAATGCAGTTATCTCCCCCCCCCCCCGACTGATTTAATAATCCTAAGTTTCCCACTGCCCACATCCCGCAGCTCTCACAGCTGCCCTTCAGAAATTGTTCCATATATACAACCTTTTCAATACCGTAGATAGATAGAACTGGTCAAATACTTTAATAAACACTAGCCTCGGTGAACAAAACAAAATGTCGACGAATCTGAATAATAGGAGAAGCAGACTAACTAAAATAAATAATAAAATAAAATAAAAGCAGCCCCTTTAGTCAAAAAGAGTTTCAGAACTTTCTTTCTCGTGATTTGTAGAGCCCTACTCACTACAATGTAATTTGCATCCTTCTGATTTCCACTTTCAAAACTTAAGTTCACCCATCATTAAGAAAGATTTTGTCCCAATCCATCCAAGACAATTAGCATTGGAGGTCATAAACATCCCCAGTTATGCAATTAAAATTAATACCGATGGTAATAAAATATCTGAAGAAGCAGGTATCTATATTGATACTGAACAGTACTAGATCCCTTTTATCACTAAGTTAAGTTTTCAAATATATATATATATATAAATGTAATAATCTCCATTAATTATTCTTAATAACTTTTAATTACCTTTATTTAAAAAAATTTAATTTTGTACTTAATATCTCTGTATGATATGGGTGTGGACCAAGGGCCCTGGTGCACACACGCGTCTTGCGGAGGGGGGAAATGTAATAATCCCCATTAATTATTCTTAATAACTTTTAATTACCTTTGGTCCATCCCTTCAGGACCAACGTTTTTGTAATCAGTTAACCAGCCGTCTAACGAGAGGATTTTAAACTACATCCATCCACCCACACAGATCACGTGATTTAAGCTGCCTATAAATAGCGAGATTCCTGGGGACCAAGCTCTTTCGCTTCTGTATTTTGTCTGTGTAAACATGTAGCCGGCTGCAGCTCAGTGTGCATTCGTTTTCTTTGTGATGTGTTGCCCTTGTCTTGCTTTTATGTGTTCAAGATGGATAATAAACAAGTTTATTCAATCACCGGAATGCCTCGTCAATCTCAGCCAAAGCAAACAGCAATCGTAAATAATAGTAATCATATAAAGAATACCTTTCAACGGCCACGTCTATTTCATATATATATACATCGCTATTTCTCAATAAAATTTTATCCTTCAGCTAAATTTTTTGCAGAGATTTAGCCTATATAAGTGTTGTTTTGGCAGTTTTTTAAGCGAGTGGCACAGAATTTATTTTTCTCGCTTTGAGAAACAGTAATGGCTGTCAGTTTGCTTGAATCAAAGTATTGATTCACTTGTCATCAAAAATATTCCAGAAATTGTTCTTCACTCGATCACCCTGGCAGTCCAGATAACCCTTACATCAACTTAAATGCTCTATGCCTTCATACGTAAGTACGAATGAATATATATATTTAGAACGTACTTTTCGGCAGTTCATTCTCCATTGTATTGCACAAGCAATGCATTTAAGTGTAATACAATATTTTCTGAGGAAACACTTGGACATATTCTTTTTCTTTAATCCCATACTAGATAACCCAGCATTTTCACAAACTCAGCTACCCTTTGGTCCACATTGGGCCAAGTTTTTTGGAACTCTACTCGTACTATACTTACATATTACATTATCGAGCAATTTCTTAAAATTACTCTCGCCAAATGCTGACTTGCAGCCAAGAGAAAATCGACTCCCGCGCAAGTTACAAAACAATAACAATGACAAAATTTGGCGACTTCTTTTTATTTGGGGAAATCGGTCGACGGTATTATAAGTAATTGCCCATTTTGACATAAAATACATTATAGAAATTTTTTTAAAGTTAAACATCAGGCACACACACGGTTGCTATAACAATGCATTAATAGAATGGTAGTTTTAAAATAAACGGAGAAAACTTATTTTTTCTTATCTTCCTCAAACAATAAATGATAAAACTTACTTCCCTATAGCTGCACAGGGCTTTCCATCTGAGAGGACAACAGCACTATCGAAAGTAAGCAAGGGAGAATGCGACACAGGGAAAGAGGTGTCGTAGTACTGTCTTCGTTTCTCCTCAATCTTGGGCAACCCCAGTGAGAGTGAAATGGTGATGACGATGAAGGCTATCACTAGCACCAAACCAACGATTATAGAGTCCCTTTTGGTGCACAAACATCTGTAAGAACATTCATTATAGAGAGAGTTTCACAAAGACTTATAAAGATTGTAAATTTATAATTGTGAATTTACAGATACCTCATCTCGAGTCAATCTGTGTTACGCTCACAAAACTCTAACCGAAAGAAAAAAATAAATAACTGCCAAATTTTTTTGCGAGTTCACAATTTAATTTGACAATCCTTCGGTAATATTAACGTGTTCGAGAGCTTTTGGGGATGGATCTCGTCATTTTGAACTCTGAGCTCCCCTCTCCACAACAACGGGAGGGCCTCGACAGATTTAATGTGCACCCTACACGGCGGGTCTTCAGCGGTCTAGGCTCGAACGGCCATTACCATGACCACTAAGCTAACACGGTCTGCGAGGAAAGAAGCATGCAATTGGTGGGGTTCTTAAACTTTTCGAGGTTTTTTGTGCAACCCCATAAGCACTGCGAAACATTTCCACACGCCAATGTACTTCTATATGTGTTTTGCATTCGTAATAAGTTTTTACTTTAGTTACAGAAATTTTAGTTACCAAAATAAAAAAACATTAGATTAACTAATATTTGTTTATTAGTGCAGTGATCACTTCTGAGGCCTTTTATTAACGACGGTACATCAAGATCAATGATAAGGATTATTTTTAACTATGATCTTGGAATAATAGTCGACACGGCCGGTACGTCCTCAATATTCTAGATCCAAACCCCAACAAGAATCCAAATAAACAATTAAATTATTATTATTAATGCCAAACTTTATGGAATATCAAAACTTCTCCTACACGGAGAAAAAAGAAATACTCAAAAATGACTACATGGTTCATCTACTGTAAGTATTACTAAATTATAATTATTAATTTATACACTGATTGATTAGTTTATCTTAGACAAATAAAATAATTTACATCAAATATTAATGTTATAAATGTGGAATAACTATTAAATTCATTCGAAAAAAATTACAAATAAGAATTTTAATTTGGATGAAATAGTTTGTCTCTTAGTTCATAAAAGTTAATTTTCATATATAGGTATGATTGCAAATATGTCATATAAAATATTGAAGGAAATTTGAATCAATAGATTGTTTAATTCTAAATTTTAAATTGAAAGTTCTAAAAAAAGTATTATGACCGACATAATTTACTGTAATGCAATTAATTAATTTCCAGATTTTACAATAGCAGAATCTACTGAGAAATAAGTAAAAAAAAAAGTCAGAAACACGTTGTAAACGTCCTAATCGATGTTCATCACCGTCATGATTCTCAGGTCAGACAGATTCTTAATCCAGACAAGGCATCAGATATTACAAAAGCGCAGCAAAAGAACCTGGAAGGTAAAAAAAAACGCCAGCTAAGCGTATGCGAGAGTACAGAGACCGGAAAAAAGTTCGCATTCAATCGACTAGTGATTCTTCTTCAGTTGTTTATCATTAAGTTGATGAAATTTTACAAGCTGATGATAATTTAAATAAATCGCGTGAATTTTTTGGAATACCTTGTCAAGATACCAACACGAGACGTAAAAGAATGCCAGCTGCGCGTCTGCGAGATTACAGAGCCCGAAAAAAAATTTACCTTCAATCGACTAGTGATTCTTCTCTTCAGTTGTTCATCATCAAGATGATGAAATTTTACTATCTGATGACAATTTAAATAGTTCGCATGAATTTGTCGGATTACCTTGTGAAGATATCAACGCTACACGTAAAAAAACGCCAGCTGAGCGTATGCGAGATTTTGATTAATTTCATAAAGAACAACAAGGCTTATGAATTTTTACTTTTAATTGCCAAAGTCTTAGAGCTCACGATGAAGACTTAAAAGATTAGGTAATAACAAATTCAAATATCTTAGTTTTATCAGAAACTTGGCTGGACAGTGAAAGTAATATATCTATTCCTAATTTCAACTGCATTGTGAAGTATAAACGACCAAATATGAGAGCAGGAGGAGTTGCGATATATCAAAATTCTAGTGACGTGGTTAACATTTTAATTCCATCCATGGATTTTTCTGTCAGTCAATCCGATATTTTTGGTAACATACAATCTTCAGTGGGAATTTGTGTTTGGCTGAATGCGGAAAAGATAATGGGGAAAAAAATTATAATTGCAAAAGTATATATTACTCCGAACAAAAAAATTGGATGACATTATAGAGTTCCTTTATCGATCATTATTTCCAGACACATCAAGAGGTTCTGCTTTACTTAATAAAAATTATGACAAAATACTTATGATTTTAAGTGGAGATTTTAAGGTCAATATTGCTTTAGACAAACCTCTACAATTGATTGAATTTTTAAAAGACAATTTCACCTTATCTCTACAAAATAACAGAGTAATATCAACGACAAAATCAAATACTAGGATTGATGCAGTGTTTTCGAGATTCTTAAATGATATTGAGTGCAAAATCTACATTTCTTATTTTAGCTACCACAAACCTTTGATAACAAAAGTATGTACAGAAACACCCATAAGCATAATGGAAATAGAATAATATAATAATGACTTTTCTATAAATGTATTCAATAAAATTTTTTTAGTATTATGAATTGAAAATGAAAATTTTGCTTATACTAACACCTTTTTTTCCATCCTAATTACTTTTAAATACAGTTTTACATAATAATGATAATAATAAATTTGTTTATATATAAAGGAGAAAAGCGACTCACTGACTGACTGACTAATCACGAAATCTCTGGAACTATTCAACCTACAGACTTGAAATTTGGTAGACATGTTCCTTTGATAGAGTAGACATCAGCTAAGAAAGGATTTTCCGAAATTCGAAACGCAAGGGGCGTTACGGGGGGTTAAGGGCTTTAATAATAATTGTTTCCATGTTTAAACTACTTGATGTACAACCTTGAAATTGGGTAAGCGGATTCCTTTCAGAGAGTAGAGATCCGCTACAAAATGAGTTTGCTGAAAATCGACCCCCAAGTGGCGTTGCAGGGAATTAGGGGGCGTTATAGGTAATTATTTCCATTTTTAAACTATTTGACGCACTGTCTTTAAATTTGATATATAGATTCATTTCGTAGAATAATGATCAGTTACAAAACGGGTTTTGTGAAAACAGACTTCTAAGTGGCGTTGCGGGGGATTAAGGCGCGTAATAGATAAATATATCCGTTTTTAAACTACTTCACCTACCTGCTTGAAAATTGGTAGGTAAGTTTCTTTCCTGGAGTAAATATCCGCTACAAAATGGGTTTTGAAAAAATTGACCCCATGGGGTGTTGCGGGGGCGGGGGATTTAAGGGGCATTATAAATTCAAATTTTTAAGTTATTAGACGTACAGTCTTGGAACTTAGTAAGCAGATTCCTCTCATAGGGCAGAGATACGCTAAAAATGGGTTTCGTGAAAATTGCCCCCAAGTGGCGTTGAGGGGACTTAAGGGGCGTTATAGATAATTATTTCCATTTTTAAACTATTAGACGCACAGTCTTTATATTTGATAAAGAGATTTCTTTCATAGAGTAGAGATCAGCTATAAGGTTTTGTGAAAACAGACCTCTAAGTGGCGTTGCAGGGGAATAAGTGGCGTAAGAGATAAATATTTTCGTTTTTAAACTATTTGACCTACCTGCTTGAAAATTGGTAGGAATGTTTCTTTCATGGAGTAAATATCCGCTACAAAACGGGTTTGGAGAAAATTGACCCCCACGGGGTGTTGCGGGGGGTTAAGGGCAGATATAAATAATTATTTCTTTTTTTAAACTATTAGACTCACAGTCTTGAAATTTGGTTAGCAGATTCCTCTTATAGGATAGAAATACACTGCAAAATGTGTTTTGTGAAAATCGACCCCTAGGTGGTGTTGCGGGGGTTCAAGGGGCGTTATTGATAATTTTTTTGCATTTTTAATTAATTGGACGCACAGTCTTCAAATTTTGCTAAGCAGATTCCTTTCATAGAGTGCAATTCCCCTACAAAATGGGTTTTGTGAAAACAGACCCAGAAGTGGCGTTATAGACAATTATCCCCATTTTTAAACTGTTCGACGTACAGTCTTGAAATTTGATAAGCAGATTCCTTTCGTAAAGTAGAGAACCGCTACAAAATGGGTTTCGCGAATATCAACTACCAAGTTTAATTTCGGGAGATTAAGAGACGTAATCGATAAATATTTCCATTTTTAAACTACTTGATCATCCTGCTTGAAAATTGGTAGGCATGTTCCTTTCATGAAATAGAGTTCCTCTAACAAAGAGTAAAATGAAAATTGACCCCCAAAGATGTTTGCGAGGGGTCAAGAGGAGTTACAGAAAAAAATTCCTGTTTTTAATTGTTAGACCCATATACTTGAAATTTGTTAAGCATGTTTCTTTTGTTGAATAGGGATCCACTAAGAATAAATTTTAAGCAAATCAAGTTCTGGGGGGTTGCAGGGGGTTACTGGGACGTATTGACAAAAAAAAATTACTTTTTTCGAGCTACAAGGACTATAATAATGAAATTTGGTTTGCATTTTTCTTTTGTTGAATTGAAATCCGCTAAGAGCGGTAATTTTGGAAAACGGCTCTCAACGGGATTACGGGGATATTTATAGTAAAACTTTTGCTTTTTTCTGTTAGATTTAGACTTGAAATTTGGCTTGCATGTTCAATTTACGGAGTAGAGATCCACCGAAAATTGGTTTTGCGGGAATCCACTTGGTTTTTGAGTTACGAAAGAGCAAACATCATTCTATGCTTCAATTTTAGAGATTTTTAGAAAATACAAATTAGATGAGTTCTGCCCTTTTTTTTTTATCAACAGGTGACAGTTACAGGTATAAGTATATTTTTCAATTCAATGGAATTCTTAATGCTAGGACTTAGATATCAATAATTTATACATATATATAAGCAGTAAAAATTTATAAAACATCATGAAATACCCAGCGAAGCGGGCGGGTAACAGCTAGTTATATACTATATAAGATTACTTTAAAATAAAACTTAATCATACAATTCATTACATATAAGCCAAAGAAGTTAACTTCTATCGCGTGTTCACACTGATACACGCATGCATTTTTAGCGCGTTTTTCACGTAGTGGAACAAAAGCGCTATTAGGACGCAAATTTCGTCTTCGTTTCATATTTTGTCGTACCTTTTTCTCAGCACCTTTTTCACCAATTGACCTCGGGTTTTCGGCATTTGGTCGCATTTGTGCCCTAGATGAGCCGAATCATAATTAAATTTTCCCACAGTTTTCCTGAATATCGTTAGTTTTTGCTTTTTTATAGTGCTGATACAGATTTGTGTCATTATTTCTTTTCAGCTCAATAGTAGTACATTTAGAGGAGTGGTACAGTACACACTACTTTCTGTTAGTAAAAAGTTCATTAGTTGCATTATTGTAAAATATAACATGTGAAAAACGCGCTAAAATTAATTGGCCATGCCAAGGGGTGATATCTTGCTTTTTAACACGCTTTTATAAGTTTCACTTGCATGTAACGGAATCTTGGAACTCGATTTTCACCCACTTAAAAAGGTCAGATTAATTCGAAATTTTGCACACTTGTCAAGGACCGATGACAATACAATACTTTCATAATTTTGTTCCATTGTCCTCTTCAGGATCGTCAGGAATCACAATAATCAGATTTGGCGACATTTCTAAATACCACGTCCAAATTTGGCTACTTATTGCACATAAAATTTTCAGATTTGGCAACTACTTCGATATACCATTTTCAGATTTGGCGACTAACTTCATATACCATTTCCAGATTTGGCGACTAATTCCAGATTTAGTGACTAAAAGAAAAAGGTGTAACCCAGAAGCGAGTGTTTTGAATTTAAAGCTAATTATATGCAGTATAAAATACACTTGTGGTTTATAAAAATAAAACAAAAAAAAAGTTTTATGTATGGGAGAAAGTGGAGGTTGGGTGTATGTTATCAAGTTCTTACTATAATATAAACATTTTTCTGAAAATGAAAATTTAAAAAAAAAAGGCTCGTGATGTGAAAAAAATAATTTGCGTTCAAACTTCTAAATATTTTTAATTTTTATAAAGCAATACGTTTAGAAGTGATGATACGAATTAACATTATAGCAATACGTTTAAAATGTGAGAATACGATTGACACTTAATATTACCATGTTTTTATTAACTCCCTTTAATGTCTGTCCGGGTGTAATTTTGTACTTGATTTTAAACTGAGACTTTCCGATGAGCTAGAGCAGGGGTGGGCAGACTTTTACAGGGTGCGGGCTACTTCTAATTTTTCCTAGGAGTCACGGTCCACCCAATGTCAGTGGCGCACACATGGGCGGGGGAGGGGTCCGGACCCTTCCTCATAACCCTTCATGTTTTTCCGATTAATTATAGCCCCACGTAAATAGCGTGTAAAATGAAATTAAGTATTTGATATTAGTAATTTTTTTATTTATTGATGTTAATTATTTATTACGTAATTTACTTTTTGCTGCTTTTTGTTCCCGACAATCGACAAAATCAAAAAAAATATGTTTGACTGCGTATTAAGGTATGATATGAGAATGGTAGACCTTCAAAAAACCTTCGACCTTTAAAAATTCTTGTGTACGCTACTGCCCAATATCGTAGGTGTGGTGAGTTGGGGAAAAGGTTATTATTTATGACTTAATAATAAGTACGGAATATGTACATATATATACCTACAGAACTAAAATAAAAAAACAACACTTTTAAAACCGCGTTTAAAGCAAAACGCTAGGTATAAACTTAACAATAGCCCTAAATATAATTATATCAGTGATACATTTATTATGAAACAATTCAAATTATATTAAAAAATAAAACATTTTTATCTTAAGTTAGTTTTTGTTGTTATAGTCAGTAGAAGGCTCAGCCTGCGTACTGTCAGCCAATCTTGAATTTTCCGTATATAATTACTGAACAGTAAAATTTTTACGTGGTCACCTCAAAATGTCTTAGCGGTCCACCGGTCGATCGCGATCGACGTAATGCCCACCCCGGAGCTAGAGTCTTGAAATTTGGACCATATCTCAGAAGTGGATAACAAGGCATGAAAATGTGAAAAAGAAGGGGAAGAAAACGAAAAGGAGGAATTTTATACTTTTTAGTCCGTTATAAAAACATGGTACATTAAAATGTTTTTTTAATTCGAACTTTTTTTCTTCTTACCACTCATTTTATTCTTATATTAAGAATTATTTTTTTTAACTTTTTAGTTCGATTCAGTATAAAAGCGCGTGTTCTTTAGTTTTTTAAAATTATAATTTATTTATAAATATATTTAACGCTCAGAAATCCTATTAGTGGTCCGCAAGATTCAAATAATGAATTTACAGGTCTGTGAGGGCACATAAGGGTTGGCGCGACTGCTGATCTCGAGCATTAAAAAAAAAACACTCCCTGCCGTAATTTTGGCGAAGCCGGGGAGGGGAGAATCTTCGCTATTAAAAAGAAGACTTTTCTTAATCTTACTTTTAAGGAGATTTTTATTTTTAAAATTGTATTACGTCTCTAAACCTATGTTTATGAAATTATGTCGATGTTCAAGTTTCGAAAGAAAAATATCTGGTTTTGTTATATAGGGTTGGATATGTGCGATGTCACAACCCCTCCCCCTGTACTTAGGGTGGAGTAGTCCACACTGACGTCACACCCCGCCAGGAATGTCCGACTGAAGGACACACGGGAAATGAGGCAGACGGACGTTAGAGACGCTAAGCTCTAGACGTAGGAGGAAGACGTTCTCCTTTGGTGTTTAATATATTTTAAATATTTCATCCTTCATTTTGTTCAATAAAGCATTTATCATTATTAGGTTGTAGTCATTTTCCCATATTTTGGGGGCTCGACCTTTCTCTTGCATATTAAGGAAAATCTCTTCTAGACGAGAAATTTTTTTTTATAAGACGCGTTAATATTTTTCTTTTCTTCAATGGACGCTACAGTATTAAAAGTGTAAAAACGACTTGTTGGACTTTCTTTTTATTGGATTCAGAAAGTGCCTCAACTGGTTCTGGATTAGTGTACGGACTGCTCCCCAACCCCAGGTAGGCAAAATTTAATTAAACGTATTTTTTGTTTGTTTATTTTGGCTTTCAAATTACTGTATTTAGTAGTTTTAACTCAGAGTGTGATTGGGAAATTTTGATTACAACCTTGCACCGTCTATAAATTTTCAAAGTGGTTAATTTTGTATATTAAGATGTCCTGTAAAAATATTAAATTAGGTGATATTCCTATAATTGCCAATTCGTTGAAATGTGGTACAACTCGTGCTGTAAAAACATTAAATTCTATATTAGGATTCACCGAATTTGACCGTTCTTCGCGAAATACAATAAGAAATTTTTCCACATTCCCTAAAGAGTTTAGAGTCGAAGAACACAAAGAAAAAATTTTAACCGAATTCTCATTGCTTGATTTCATCTCAGTCGCTAATTTATTGCATTTAGACGTGGAAATAAATGAGCAAAATTTATGCAATAGTATATTTAAAGCTTGGACGAACTTAGATGAATTCCTACTAACATTAAATAATTTAGAGACGTCCTTTTCTGAAAGCGAGAACGTAGTTTTTTCTGAGAATCAATCCACGCTTCAAAAACGAACATCAAAACTGTCGTTAGACAGGAATTTTTCAACACAGGGAACAAACCAACACTCCCCCTTTAAACATCTGGGCAGCAACGCAACCCTACCCAGTGTTCAAGGTTATTCTTTCATGCCGGCACATCAAAACGTCTCATCTCTTTGTACACAAAATACTTTTCCTCCCCATTCAAACGATGCTTCCTTTACAGAGATGAATACCCAGTTTTGGACTTTATTGCGGGATATTTCAGCGACTAGTAGAAAATTTACTAGCGAAGATTTTTATTCTGTAAATAGTTTCTTTCGCGATATTGAAGAAAATTTAAGCGATTAAGTTTTTCGCAAATATTTTAGTTATTTTTGTTTTATAAAAGAATGTAATATATGGATTATTGAAATAAAAAAATGTACAAAAATAAGGCAAAAAACTTTTCACTTGCACTTTTTTTTCTCTCGCCAAATTTAGTGATTTCGATATGTTATAGACACGCAATTAATAATGAAGAATATATTATATGAACATAGATTTTATTTTTTTTTTCTAAGGAAGTTAGGCTTATTTAACTGAATATGTCAAAAAAAAATAATTTCGAAATGAAAATGGGCAAATTTTGCGTTATGAAATTTTATGTTAAAAAAAGTTATATACATTCAGGCATTATTTTAAAGTAAACTATAAGTTTTATGAAAGAGAACAAAAATTTTGATTCTGATGAATATTTTAAATGAATCTGAGAAATGTATTGAATACATTCTTCCATCTTAATCTCGCCAAATTAGCTGATTTTCACTTGCTTAAGTCAGAACTTTTTGTTGTAACTCTTGAGTTAGATGTGAAACTAAGAGTTAGATGAGTACCACTAAAGACCCGCCGTGTAGGAAAGAGATGCACTTTAAATCTGTCGAGAGCTCAAACGTCCTCCCGTTGGTGTGGTAGTTAGGAAGGGGGTGCCAGCTCAGGTGTCGTCCGCGTCACTTGACCATGGTTCAAAATTACGCGAACCGTCGCCAAAAGCCCTCGTGTTGCTAATCAGTGCGACGTTAATATTCTCTCACTCACTTGGCGCGAAACCAGTTTTCAACACCAAGGCTTGGCTAAGTGTAAAATCGCGTATTTTTTGTTGAAGTTTTTATTTTTTAGGGCTTAATTTTTAAGTCCATGCTTTTATACCTCACACATCGACTGATTCTAAAAGTTTTAAAAATCATTTTTATTTAAACGCAACGATATTGATTCATTTTAGAAAAAATCATAAAATATGCAAAATACTATTGTTTTGTAAAAAAAAGGTTTTTTTTAAAAAAATTCTTAAGAAAATTTTTGTTCTCGGCATTTTATTTTTTAATCACCGATTCTAAATGATCAATGAACTTTTTAAAAATTATTTTCCTTTAAATGCATCGATATTTATCCATTTTAGAAGAAATCATAAAATAGGCAAAGTAATATTGTTTTGAAAAAAAATTCGAATCGTGATGACAAAAAATGATGCTTGGTATTTAATTTATTCAATCACTGATTTTAAAAGAGCAAAGTATGAATTTTTTTAGTTTTTATCGCTTACTTATCATAATTATAGGAGATCCTTACGTAACGATTGAAAAATTTCGATTAATGATTTACAGAAGACAATGCTTTTTTACTTAAAAAAATGTTTATTTAAGGCAACAAAGAAAACGTTCTGATATAATATATTACAAAAAACCAAGCATATTGATTATTTTAACAATAATTATTTTCTTAGAGCTTAAAATAATACAAGGGGTTTGTGTGTATGTGTGGTATTTTTACTTACCAATCTATCGTTACATACTAGTAGCTTAAGTATAGTCTCAGAAAACTATAATCTCTAGTTTTATCCAGAAAAAAACAGATTATACAGTATTATCATTACATAATTAGTCAAGTAATGAATAATAAAAAAAATATATTGCTTTAGTTTCTTAAAATATATACTATTTAAAATCCATTTTCTAAAAAAATAAATACAAAAATTCTCACCGAAAATTATTGAAAGGACTATTTATTTCTTCATTGCGTTGTTTTTGAATGTTAGATTAAAAGTATATAAGAATAAAAAAGCCTGGAAATTTATTTACATTCACTGTATAAAATCATTCAAAAAGAAAATAATACTATGTGACTAAAATATATTTCAGAATTATATTTTTTTTAAGGTATTTTATTCCACTTTTCTATAAAAAGTCATTCTTTAAGAATGAGGAAAACTATCAGTTATAAAAAAAAAGCTAGAACACTTTAAAACATTTATCTGTAATTAATTAATCGATAGCAAATAGCTTTAGCCATGAAAGAGAGCATTATAAAAAAGAAATTCCCCTATTCTACATTACTTTGATCTTGGCCACTAGGTGTTGAACAGAGCTGCGAAACTACTGATTCTCGCGCATGTGCAAAGCCTTTAGAATGTCTTTTTTATTTATTTAAAGTTTTTATTATTTTTGAGGGCTTAATTTTTAATTTAAAATTTTCAAACATTGATTGGAGACAACGATAATTTTTTTAAAAAAATGGAACAAAAATACTGCTTAAATTATTTCTCGCAAAAACGGTATTTTACGAAAATCACAAAAGTATTTTTAAATCCGTAATTTTTAAGCAATTTTTTCAATCTTCGCACAGAAGTTGGATAACATTATTCCACAAACGTAAAAAAAGTTTCGTACGATAATTTTAATAAATGACGAAGTTATTCAATGTTGAGTTATAATTTTGAGTATTTTTTAAAAAATCGTAGATAAAAAAGTTTTTGTCATTTTATTTTTTAAATGACTGATTTAAAAAGAAAAAAGCATGAAATTATTAAAAAATATAGTTTTAATAACACGAAAATAAAATGATACGCAACAATTTAGAAATAATTTTCATATAAACGCATCAGTTTTAACTCATTTTTAAAAATAACTTAAAAAATAGAAAATATCATTATTTTGTAAATATATATATATATATATTATATATATATATACCGTATAGTGGCGAAATAAATGATCTTTCTGATTCTGCAATTACTTTTTGTCTGATTTCAAAAACGAAAATAGAATGGCTATTTTAAAATCGTCGAAAATTTGGAACTTCGCTCGGCCGAAATTGAAATGGGGCTTTGCGAAATAAACAATGCACAGGAGTAAAACAATTTGGCGTTTTAAGGTTTTTAATTAATATCTTTTTTATCTTCAATGACACTTGTCCTCGAAGATCTCTTTCAAGATAATAAATAGGTTTTCTTGAATAACCTTTACAACAGGAAAAAAATATTTGTCTGTGGTAATGTCTCAGCGATAACAAAAACACCCTATGAAATTTGTTATATCATAGGTTATAATATGAAACCATTTACTGATGCAGAAATTGTGAAAGAATAGTCTTAAATGTGATTCCAATTTAGAAAAATTCAGTGACAAAAATAAAAAATAATAATTGAAAAAAAGCAAAGTAGGAGTTATGATATTTTGATCAATTTCTACATTTTAAAGTTTCCATGTTATCATGCTCTTAAAGCATGACCCACCCCCTCCATTACTTCTCATATCGCGGCCCGCGTGAAATAGCCATCTAAAGCGCATCTTACTAACTATTGTTCAGTGGTAGAATGCTCTAATAACTACAAATAAATTCTACTAAACTAAATTGATGACCAGCCAGATAGGTTTTTATGCTTTTAATGACATATATATACATATTTACAAGTTTAGTGAGTTCTGCCTATTTATTCTAAATACTATCAACTACTAGAAAACGAAGCAAACATCATCTTAGCAAAACTAGGTCAAAACTGAACTCGGAAGCGAAACAAAAACACATTTTACACATACAGAAAAAGTGGGAGCGCCATCTATAGGGCTTTTCGCCACAACATGATATGTATGCGGACGGAAGAAAAAATGGTTGAGTACCCCTCCATCCCAATCTGATATTCTCGCGAACGCTGCGCAAAACATGTAAAAATGCTCGTACGACAGTTTGGATCGAGTCGACAGTTTTACAGCTATCTTAAATGTGCATTTAATAATTTGTACGCGCGTTAGTTGTAATTTACGGCAGTAGATTAAAACAAAATCATAGATACACTTTTAAGTTGTAAGCGAACATTCGATGACAATAAAATACCAACAAGTACACAGAAGAGCATGCTTCCGAAAATTAAATCAAGGAAATATTCTGAAGAATACTTAAATTTTGAATAAATCATTACTGAAGTAAATGAGAACAAAAAAGCCCCTATATGTTATGTTTGAAAACTTACAAATCCGAAGAACATGTGGAAGTTGTTTTTAAAACCATTGAAAATCATTAAACTATGCTGACAAAGAATTTTAAAAAGTATTTTATTGTTGAGGACAGCTTGATAGCAAGTTACGAATGGGTTAGGGATCCATTTCAAAATACTTCAGAAGGGGTCTCAACTGCCGAAGAAGAAATCTTAATAGATTTTACATCCAGTGGCGAAATTAGAAGTCATTTTTGTAATAAATCGCTCTTTGAATTTTGGGCAGAGGTCGATGATGAATTTCAACAGTGAAAACCAAAGCATTTCGTATACTATATTACCCCATTTTCAACATCCTATCTTAGTGAAACCGGATTTTTTGCGGTGGCTGCTTTGAAGACAAAGTATAGATCTCAGCTAAATATAGAAAAATAACTCAAAGTGTCAATTTCTAATATCAAGTTTTCCTATGAAAAATTTTGCTCTGCAAGATCACGTTTCCCGCCATTCTGATTTACAGTTCCTTCTTTATTCACATAATTATCAATTATGCTTAACTTTTGGACACCAGTGTACTTTCCAACAAGGAGTATACATGTAAACGGGTAAACATATATAGATCAGGATTAGCTTTTAATTTGTGTTTTCTATTCTTTCTGTTTTTTAGTGCTATGTTGTTAATCACTTGATTTGCTTGTTGGATTATGTGGCATCTGGTTACAATTAGAACTTTTAAAAAAAACCCGCATAGAACGAGCATCTTTTTTAACATAGTACTAAAGTAGCATTAAGTTCCAACAGCATTAAATTAAATTTAAAACTTCGCTAGCATTAATAATACGATGTGAATATTGAAGTGTTTTTCAAACAGGCTTTGTAATAAAAATCGTTTACTCAAAAGACGCAGCAAGATTATTTCTCTTGTACATTAATGCCAAATAAAACCACAAGAAACTTCCTTTTGATAGAGGTATAACTCACTAAAAAGGAAAACGAGTATTGTTTAGAAGCGTTGTAAAACTGTAGACAAAAATCTCCCTTCTTTCCCCGATTTTGTTTTTCTAGATTGTAAGGTTATCATTAAATTAAAAACTTTTAATTTACCCGAATTCGTATTGAATTTAAGCATTATTAAATTAACTGTATTAGATATTTTCTCAAAGATCCTTTTTGAGACGCCTTTATTAAGCATTGATCACCAGTGCGCTGTTAAAGGGAAGAAAACCTTTTCTAATGCGGTATTGTTGGATCTAATGCAAATTTTGCTATTAGATGAAGGATGTTTGTAAAGAGCAGACATTTATGGGCAATCGGCCAACACATAATGCACTAACATTCAATTTTTCTTTAAAAAATATATCTTCTCTTTATATAAAAACTATGCTGCATTATAGGGACTTTATTTTTCAATAACTATTCAAGATTTAGCATATTTGTTCAATTTATTATTCGATTGTTATTTTGAGAAATTTGTAAAAAATTTCAGATTGATAGAATCCTATAGGGCGGTGCTAGGATCGTCCTTTCTATGTGTGAACCCATCGTCTCACTCAAAGTCAATTGGAAGCTTCATCCGGGACTTTTGAAATTTTGCACACCATCCTTTGACAGATTTTCTCGTTGAAAGTTCTTCTCCCAATCGTGGTCGAACATGCTATTGTACAGCAATCGCTGGTTCCCTTTCGCTGAATTCAATAACACAAAAAGTCTTTTCCACTGCAGACAACGCCATTTTGCTTACCATTGCTTACGTCACTTCCACCAGGGCTTCCTATAAATGTCACTGTTTTTCAGCATCTAGAAACTTCTTTATGAATCACCCTATACTTTTGGCCAATGTATGACTTTCATTATTAATAGGAAGGCCACGAAATCGTGTTTCCGTCGAGTTCTGCTGCCGCTAAAGAACCGCCGTTTTGCAAGTTTGGGGCGCCATCTCTTGACAAAGGTTAGAAATGTCGTGTAGATTCAACAAATAATCGACCAATGAATATTCGCAATTCGAATATCTGAATGAGGCAAATAAACTGTTTCCTCTTGTTTATAGTTTAGATATCTTCATGACAGTGACATGATAAATGCGTTCTCAATTGCACTTAAAATTGATATTTGCTGTAAAATTTAGAATTTGATTGTAGGACATTAAAATTCTATTCAAAAAACATAAAAATTCTATTTAAATTTTTTTTAAAAATCTTATATTATACGTGTATTTTTTAATCAAATACGTTCTTTTAAAAAGAAAATTTCTATACAAACAAAAGTTGGCAATAACTAAACGCATGAACCGATTGGCTGAAAACATGCCATTGCATTTAACACGTGACTATGACGTCATATAAATTTAGCCCGTTCAAATCGCAAGTATAATCTCACCTCCTTCATTCCTACATTACTAACTGCTCTTTTCAAGTCACTCTCTGACCCACACAATATCAAGTGAGGTGTGGCCCAGGGCACCCTTCTCTTTAACTTATATATTAATGACATCCCACAAACTATTCCCTTACTAACATAAATATGTACGCTGATGATACGACCATGCACGCCACTTACAAAAACACATCTTCTATCACATTCACGCTTAAATAAACACCCTAAATTGCTGGAATCCTAATATTACAGGTGGAAAATCAGCATTAATGTTGATAAATCTGCCGCTGTCATAAACACACAAATCCAACTCCACCCATCATGTACATACAATACACCAATACCATGGTCTCGGGAAACTAAATATTTTGGACTAATTTTCGACAAGCACCTCACTTGGAAAAAACATATTAAATACACGTGTGAAAAATTCCGGAAAGTAATGTTTAAACTATTCCCCCTAACTTCACCGAATTCAGAATAAAATATTGAAAACTAAGTGCTTCTCTCTCTCTATACAGCCGGGATGCGTTCCATTATTGTTTACGCTTGTCCAGTTCGTGGATATGCCGCTAAAACCAACGTTAATATTTTAGATACCTTACAAAAAATTTTTATAAGGATGATTGTCAAAGCTATATGAGAAACGATGACATCAGCAAAGCATTAAAACTCATATTCAATGTATTAAAAAAAATTTCTTTAATTCTCTCCAGCACATTAATAACGTAAATATGCTCAATCTTCCAAATTACACCCCTAAAATTAACTGTAAAAGACCAAGAAGAATACGACTCGACATTTCGACCCCCCCCCCCCTTAATTGTTAAATTCTAGTCCACGTCTAATCTCTCTCCCTATTTATATATACATATATCTCTAATTATTTTTCATTTTGGCTTTCTCCACTGAACAAGTCCCACCCTTTTTTATATATTTCACTCTTAAGACTCCCCAGGCAGCCAATGAGAGTCTCAATTTTCACCTACCACGTACTAACGAGAGCAGCCTTTCAGCTCTTCTCGAACTTTTTACAACATGCATGTACATTAACCAAACGATGGCTCGATCAATCAGGAAGCAGTTTATCAGCATAACAAGAACTTCGCTCAACATTTATTTCACCGACAGATACAGGACTGGGGGGGGGGGGGTTGCAAGCGGCCCATATGCCCAGATATACGTAAGACCCCAGATACCGTAAAGACCACAAGAAAAACTTTTTGTGCATAAATATAATCGAAAGTTATTCGCGATGACGAAATATAGATCGAGATATCTTCTACACGATCAATTAGGTAATTCATCCCATTTTCTAAAACCAGCAGATGTGTTTTTTTTTTTAAATTTCATTCAGTATACTATGGTCTACGTCCTCAGATTCTAAAGTACAAGGGGTGATCAAATGAAAAGGTACGAAACGACATAAAAATGAAACAGTTAAATATTTGCATATTCCGCCATGGGAGAATGTAGCGAGACATCTCGGGATACCATTGGAGACTTTGATTGGGATCGGATCATGCGCGGGCGCCCGCATGCGCAGGAGAGAGCAAAGGCTCTTATAAAAAGCGGCGTCCAAATGATGCGGCAGTCCGTATGAGGACAGGATGGCGTTCGCGTTGCAAAATTCGACGATTGAGGAGCAGCGAAGTGTTATCCGATTTCTGACAGCGGAAGGTGAGAAACCGGCAGCTATTCATCGGCGGATGGTGACCGTTTACGGGGAGGAATGTGTCTCTGACAAGTCTGTCAAAAAATTGAGTGCCCGTTTTCGTGCAGGCCGTGAGAGTGTGGGTGATGACCAGAGACCAGGCCAGGCAAACACTGTCATCACGAGCGATCTCATCGAATAAGGTAGACGACCTAGTGAGAAGTGATCGGCGTTTCACATTGCGAATGTTGGCGCTGAAGGTGGATGTCAGCTATGGAACCGTGTGGACAATTGTTCACGACAGGTTGCGATTTCGGAAGGTGTGTGCCGCTTCGGTTCCGAAGCAGCTCACCGACCAGCAAAAGAAACTGCGTATGGGACTAGCACCGCAACATCTGTTTCGGTATCAGAAAGACCCCGCTTTCATGAAGCGGATCGTCACAGGTGATGAGACCTGGTGCCATCACTACGAGCCAGAGACAAAGCGGGACAGCATGCAGTGGAAGCATGCGTCGTCACCTCCCCCTAAAAAGTTCAGAGCCGTGAAGTCAGCAGGCAAGCTGTTGCTCACTGTCTTTTTCGACGTTCAAGGTCCGCTACTTGTGGAATTACTCGAGCACAGAAAAAGCATTAACTCCGATGTGTACTGTGAGACACTCCGACGCCTACGCAGGTCCAACAGGAACAAAAGACCGGGGCTGCTCACGGAGGGTGTGGTTCTGCTCCATGATAACGCACGTCCACACGTCTCCAGAGTCACACAAATGGAACTGGACAAGTTCCAATGGGAGACGTTGGACCATCCGCTCTACAGTCCGGACATGTTGCCCTGCGATTTTCATGTGTTTGGTCCACTGAAGAAACACCTGAAAGGAAAGCGCTTCAACTCGGACGACGTACTCAAGGACACTGTGAAGGACTGGGTCTCGTGACAGCCACAGGAATTTTGGGAACAAGGAATCCTGCGGCTTGTTCATCAGTGGGATCGTTGTGCTCAGGCCTATGGTGTATATTTTGAATAAAGTCTATATTTGTACCCACCGTGTCGTTTCGTACCTTTTCATTTGATCACCCCTTGTACTTTGTTTCATCACATTATCAGAAATTTAATCTTAATACACTTGTTTAAAGCATTCGTTATCGTAAAATTAAAACAAAATTTAATGTTTTTTTCCTATGACAACAACGGGGAGGAGGACGTCCTTCAAGAGACGCCGCTTGGCCGAATTGTCCTACCTTTTGCTTCTATGGCAGTACTGATGGGTTATATTAAAATTAGATCAACAGCATTTTATCGTGTAAATAGTATGATAATGATATAAAAAAAGCTTTTTTAAAATTTATTGAAGAAAACAAATCTGTCCAATTCTATACTTCCCTCAATGAACGAAACGAAAAAGAATTTGGTTTCAACTACTTTTCTCTAACACAACGATTTCTAAACTTTTCTTGATACAAAAAGAATTAAATTGTACCCCCCTATAATATACTTTTGTGTATGCTCAAAAGTCAAAATGATTTATTCCAAACAAATACATTAAAACAAATTACAAATTTACATTTAGAATTGAATGTGTTCAATGGGTCGTAATTTTTCTCGAATGTTCAGATTATCTTCTCACCAAAGGCTCCGTCCTTGTGCGCGTGCACTTCAATGCCGGTGCATTTAGGGTGTTGAGCTCTCCAGACACTTGTGAATGTTTAGTGACGTCACACTATAATGCAACACCAGGGCTATTGGCGACTGACCTAGTCATTTTGAAACACAATCAAGTGATGAGAACGACACCTAAACTGGGACCCTTTCAACTAACTTCCATATCGCACCAACCGGAGAACATTTAAACCTCGGCAGATTTAAGGTGCACTCTTTCCGCGGTGAGTCTTCAACGGTACTACGCCCGCCATGAGCCAGTAATCTTGCCCTCTAGGCTACCGCAGTCGATAGGACAATTACTAAAACTCCAAGAACAATTACTTAAATTTATTGAAAGGCGACATGATGATAGTACTAACTAATCCTTTTCTAACGCATTCTGGAAGATTAAAGAAAAATTAAATATTTTTTCACCAATACAAATAATCAAGGTATTGATATAAATATGCTAAGTGAAACAAAAATGCAAACTTAACACTAATAAGGAGCCGGCTGGGTGGCGTAGTTGATTTGACGCAGGCCCTGTACGCCTAAGGTTGCGGGTTCGACCCTGATTCAAGTCGGTGGACTTTTGTGATGCAGAAAGTCGACAGCGTACATGTCGTGTGACTATGCGGCATGTAAAAAGATCCCTTGGGTGCCTTCTGCAAAACAAAATTCCTAAGAACGGTTTCGCATCATGATGCCTCCCTCTGGAGAAAGAAATTATTTGAAGCGATTGGTACTCCTACTACATGGTGCCGCACTGAAAAGATATACCTGTTCCCAGGGAATGTACTAGGTTTGCAATGATAAAACACCAATCCGCAGCACCATTAGAAAAAAAATAACGAACAGCCCCTTGAAAAGTCCTACTGATGAAGTTGAAAGTATAAATTTTACCGCAGACGATTCCACAATAAATGTGACGCCGTGATAGCCGAGTGGTCATTATATCGAGTTCGCAGTCTGATGAACGTGATATCTATTCGGACTCGGGTATGAATGAAAGTGAATGCCACCCATGGTTCAAAAATCTTTGTGTCGGATGGATGACGGATTCTGTACAATACATGACGGCTATGGACATCATTTTTAGAAGGAAGGGATAAGTTGATTTTTTGTTTGGAAACACAATCTCTTGCCAAAGTCTCTGCCAAGTGTGCGAGGACTATTGGCGACGGATCTCGTCATTTGGAATCTCGGCGAGGACGACACCTCGGAAATATTTTACTCTACAGGGTGATACAGATGTTGTAAAACAGTAATAGGCACCACCTCAGTGAACCACACTTTTTAAGTTTGTGTCTAGCCCCTGACAGAAGTAAAGTAAGCAATAGCGGGCATGTCATGTGACTAATCAGTCGAAAATGGCGGTGACCACAGTGGAGGATTTGGGGTTTTTGAATTTAGCAAAAGTGGAATGCTGTGCAAAGACATTTTTTTATCAAGATTCCGAAAAGAACCTCCAACTAGAAAATTTATCTAACAATGGCATTAAAAATAAAAAACTACGGGATGTTTGCGCAAAAGTAAAAGTTGTGGACGAAGCTGAAATAGCGCATCACATCCGCTATTCATGCCACCGATATGTGGCTAAGGGTGAATATCTGCCTGTAACAAAACTTCCTAACAGATCTGTTACATTCAATACCTTACATTGTTCTTGGTACATTGAAGCTGTATGAATCCCACTGTGCATATGGTTAATCCTCGGATTCGACTGCAGCAGTCCAGTTTACAACCTCAATCGACATTACACAAATATTGAGTCCAAGATTGTTTGTAAACCTCGTGTTTGGAAGGGCTCTCGAGATTTTGAGCCACCCCCTCTCCGAGCATGACACGGCTGAGACAATGTTTGACGACTACGCAATTGGCGACTAATTCCAGATTTAGCGACTAAAAGATTGTGCAAACCTAAAAATGAATACACTTGTGGTTAATAGAAATAAAACAAAAAAAGTGTTCTTTATGTGAGAAAGGGAAGGTTGGGTGAGTCAGCAATTTCTTGCCATAATATAAACAACTGTCTAGTTTTCCTGAAAATGGAAATTTAAAAAAAAGACGCGCATGTGAAAAAAAAAAATTTATGTTCTAGCTGCTAAATATTTTTTATTCTCATAAAGCAATACGCGTTTAAAAGTGATGATACGAAGTAACATTATAGCGATACGTTTAAAAGGTGATAATACGATTGACACTTAATATATTTCTTGTTTTCACACTTTTATTAATTTGACCTTTATCTATAGAGAAATAATTTTTGAAACATAACGATACGGGACTGATCCGAGGCAACATAAACGGATTGAATAAACACCCTTCAGAGATGTTAATTAATAGCAAGACTAATTGTGTCCATTGAATAGCAAGACTTATTCCAGCAGCCACGTAATTCCCCGGCTCCAATTATCAAACTCTAGGATAAATTCGACAATGAATAAATAACAGTTCAAAAAACTAAAAAAAAACACGCTTTTATAGTGAATCGAACTAAAAAGTAAAAAGAAATCATTCTTAATATAAGAATAAAATGATTAACGAGAAAATTAATGTCACTGGGGTTGTCGTAGGGTGCTCTATATTAATCGCTATAATTTCTTACTAGTTCTATTCCGAAATGCTGAGTTAGTGTAAAAATGTAGTACAAAACACCCCACGCTTTTACCACAATGATATTAATTTTCTCGTTAGTCATTTTATTCTTATATTAATTATTTTTTTATTTTAGTTCGATTCACTATTAAAGCGTGTTTTTTAGGTTTTTTAAACTATAATTTTGATACGAAAATTTGGCTAGTCATAATAGTCAAAATGTGGAAATGTCCAAAAAGTGCGCATAGCAGCTATTGGTTTGAAAACGGCATCCCCCCCCCCTCTTTGTTATTGATAGTTAACTTAATATACATTAGAGGAACATATTCTAAAGACAAATTTAACTTTATATAAACACAACCCTAAGTATTTTACAAACTGAAAGAGATAAATTTAAAAATTCATAAGAGGCTTATTTTTTAAAGCTATATATATATTTTTTTAACTATTTTGATTATTAGTCTAATTTCTTAAAACATAAGTTTCCCACAGGTTGAATAACACAATATAGTTCATGGGAAGTTTTCAGTCACGTATTTATTTCTTCATTTTTAGCCACTTAAGATTAGAATTTAGAGAGATATAGAAACACGTTATTTCTAAAATAACTTAAAATCTAAAACAATTTACACAAAAATACAATATTTTTAAAAGTAAAATATTTTAGAAGTATTGGTTGGATTCTGTGTTGCCTATTTTTATTTGTCACCAACTTGGCGAATTATTGTAAGCATTTATGAGAGTGGTCAAACACAGAAAAACAATCTGTTGGCGCAATTGGGCGGGCGCCTCTTTTTCTGTCTCTCGCAAAAAAATATGAACTAAATTGGGATTTTATTCGACACGAATAGACATAATCTCATTATGTACGGAAAACTACATAGTTTTTTGTAACTATGTTATGTGTATTAACAGAAATTTTTTTTAAAAAATGCATTAACGAGACGTAATTTCTAATAGTATTTTTTTTCTTCTTAAATTAAGAAAATTATTCAATTTTAAACACAAATTGAAATCGCAATTTTAGTTTTATAGCAATTTTTCCATATCATATTTTAACACGCTATAATAACATTTCATATATTGTGTATTACATTTCAAGAATAATAAATATTAAGAGAATGTTGAACATCTGTACGGAATAATAAATATATAGAATATATGTAAATATTTTTTGTGTAAGACGCAATATGAAAAAAAGCTTAGAAATATAATTTAAGGATTCTACACTTTTTTTTTATGATCTGCAACTATTCGAAAATGAGTGGTGATATTTGGATGCAAAAAATAACTGTTGATAAAAAGTTTACCTGGGAGTCCGAGACTCGAGCGGTTCGTATTTAATAGTTCCATACGTAAAAGGATCAGGTCCATTATCCTGACGGCTGATAAGCCGAGTACCTTCCAGCTGTCTGACCATTGCAAAGAATGGTCAAAAGTTGTCACAATACAGCACACTGTTTCAAAAGCGTATCATCTTGTGGGTCCCGTTGGAAAACTCAAACCGCCCGCAAAATCGCCGATAAAATCACACTTTGGGTTGTAGATAAGACGGGTTGCATGATCCCAGATAACACCTGCTCCAAGACAAAGGGCAGATAAGACACCGTCATAAAATGCATCAAACATGTTTTCGAAGGTCGAGAGACCTCTTTCGTCAGTTCAGTAGTTTTTCTGAATGTATATAATGTCATCTCAATTTCCTATCCGTAGAATTTTTTAAAGGAACACGCTATGACTTGAGTCACTTTCATCGGATTCAGATCATACGTCCATCTAAATGTTCACCAAGTTATAAAGTATCAGATTTTGCACATTTCAAATTCATTTAAAATGACGAATGTTGCATCTCAGCCAATCATTCGTACGGGATGCTATTCATCAATTTCTTTTTTATTACATCGAGTGAGCAAAGATTAAAAGTCACACCATTCAGCTGAGTGAGAGAATATTAATGTCATACTGGTCAGCTACACGAGGGCTTTTGGCGACGGACCTCGTCATTTTGAACCATGGTCAAGTGACGAGGACGACACCTGAGTTGGCCCCCCTCCCCCTCTTCTAGCTTCCGCACCACACCAACGGGAGAACGTTTGAGCTTCGACAGAGTTCATCGCCACTCTACACGGCGAGTCTTCAGCGGAACAAGGTTCGAACTCATGAAACGCCGGCCATGAGTCCGTGACCACATGCGGAAACAGAAATGTATTGATTGTTTATTACAAGACTGTCGCCCTCTGAAGCAACACGAGGGTTATTAGCGACGGACCTCGAATTTGAACCATGGTCAAGTGACGAGGATGACAGCTCAGCTAGCACCCCAACTGACATGATTCAGTTCCTCTATAGGGCACGTCTTCATTGTCACCAGGACTCGTTGGCTACGAGTTCGTGACCTGCCTGGTGATTTCATCCTAACACGAGGAGGGAGGTGACTCCTGTAATTACACAGGTGTGCTTAAGACAAGAAAGTTAAAAATAAATCTTGTCTGTTATGTGATCTAGAAGAAAATCGCACTTTGTTCGTGAATCGTCACCGGAGTCGTTCCTGGCGTGAATCCTGGAGGGGTTGATGCATGTTAGAGAGATCTATCAAGCCCTTACATTGGAGACTTGAGTATCCGCTCAAGTGACAATTGACCACGGTTTAAAATCACGCGATCCATCGCCAAGAGTGAGCCTTCGAAATACGATAATTCCACCAACCAATAGAATCGTGTGATTCCTGCATCCAATCATTTTTTTAGGAAAATTGTTACGTGCTATAGAGTGAGTGAATATTAACGTCCCACTGTTCAGCTACACGAGGGCTTTTGGGGACGGTCCGCGTCATTTTGAACCATGTAGCTTTAGTGAGAATGAGAATTCTCACTCTAAAGCTACATAAAGGCTATTGATCGTGATTTCGAACCACGATGGCCGCATCATCATATACATCAATGGACTCGAGTTCACAACCAAGACCACTTTCGAGACTCAACCTGCAGCGAAATTTTAATTCACCATCATTTGAAGCGAAATCAAATACCGTAACACAAAAAATAAGATTGAAATTTGCGGGATTAAAAAAAACGCGTTATACGCCGGGTATAAAATTGAGAGCTTTAATAATAAAAGATGAGTATAGAAAAAAATTAGACATGTGTACGTATATTATAATACTGTTTCTTTAAAAGAAATGACATTCCTTAAAGGGTTGTAGTTCTAGAAGTAAACCATTCCCCCCCCCCCCTTTAATAAATGAGCATTGCGCATTTTCAAGTTTCTTCCTGATACACCGGCGTGTAAGTTCACAAAATGATATCTCACCGAGTACGCAAGCGGACGTTGGCGCGGGGGCGTTTCTTCGACGTCCCCAACAGTCATCGAATTCCCCCCCCCATGTCTGTTTCTTTACGTAACTGCCTTATCGTCAGAGCAAAAAGGTACAAATAAACTTTTTTTTTCCAAAAAGATATCGCCTTCAATCAATACGGCCATTTTTAAAACAAAAGCTCCTTGTTTAAGATAACAAAAATGAGAGAGTGCAGAAGAAAGAAAACGAGGTTCATTGTTGCTTTCCAAAATAAATATGCGGCGTCACTCTTTTCAATCCTTATCGAATTCTCAAAAACCTTTTAGATTATAACCAGTTCATAGAATGCATTTGCATTTAGAGTCTCACACTGTTTGTACTTTTTTATTCACTAGCTGGAATACTCGTTCCTTGCACGAGTTAAATTAAAAATGAATAAATAAAATTCATCTAACAAGCATAACAATTTGTACATTTTTTAAAATTCTTTCCAACCGACTGCAATTTGACTTCAAACGAACAGAAACATATACATTGAAAATCATTTAACACTAAACTGAAGGGGACTGAAATTCTTTTTCTTCGTGTTAAAAATATTGTAAAAAAACATATAAAACAAAAGTAAGTTTTTTGAGTACATACATATTTTCGAGCATTTACATAGATATATTCAAACATTTCCGTAATTTGCTCTTTTTTAAAAAATATTGTTGACAATGAGAGTTAGCAGTACCAAAATCTGTACAGATTTCCGTTTTCGTCTTCTGTTTTAATGGAGCCTTAAGAAGCTCCATCTTCATTTTAAGCGAAATAGCAGTTTGTTTCTCCCCAGAGCTCTTTGACATTGTGTTTATGAGAAAAATTTTCAATGGCAAAAAAGGGGGAGGGAGAATCCAAGTTCATTGATTTTTACTCTCATACTCTGATGTACTCGTCAAGGAATTCCAAAGCAAACTGAAGTTTTAGTGGCCTTTGTAGGGGGTGGAAAGTGAAAGAAGTTCAGATAAACAAAATTGGCTCGGGTCTCAGGCTATTCCGAGGGTATTTCAAGGCCTAGTAAATATCATTTCCAAGAAATTTGTGAAACCACCTCTCTTTTGTTTTATACCCCACTTAAATCTCACTTGTGTGGCTGGTGTTTTCCGTGTTTTGTTCATTCCTAAATGGAAAATCTTTTCAGGTTAAACGATTTTCTTTTCATTTTAAGAGAAAAAAAGTGAATAAAAATACATAGCTTGTCGGGAACTTCGTGTCAACCGATATTTCGTCTTAAGCGTTTTCGCGTTCAACGGATTGGACTTTGAAAGAAAAAATTAACATGATAAATACATACTATAACAGAAAAGTAATGATGGCCAATTTCTGCCGTCTCTGAAGCAGCAACAAAGAGCATTTCATAAAACATACATCAGACAACTTTCTTTAGGAAAATAAATCAACAATAACTAAAATCGAACAACTGTCTAAAACAGATAAAATAGGCAAAGCGGAACACACACTGTTACCAAAACTAAAAATTAACTTTTGAAAGAATACGTTTTTTTAAAATTATTTCATTTAAAAAAAAAAGTATGATCATTCGAATACGAAATGTGAGTAAATATAATGTAAATAACCATTGTGATAATTAATATATGAATAGTGTAATAAATGTACACTATTAAAGTGACCAATCGTCATCTCTTGGGGAGGACAGTCTTCTTATAGGCTCTGCCCTTCCTCAAAAAGTGTCCTACTTGTCGTCCCCTTTTCAATATTTTCAAATTAATTTGTTAATTTCTGTATTCAGAGATGCCCTGCCGAACTGTTACGCGTCATATGTCGGTACAGTATGAATTATCGGAGATATTAATGTACATAATCAGTCATGTATTTTCCACGAAACGATTCGAAAGATTGATGGTAAAAACATTTCAGCTACAGAAGTTAGTATTTTGAACGATTTTGTCCTTCAATTGAAATCACGAATTGAAGAAAAATTTATTCCTTTAATAATAAAAAGAAAATTGCCAAACTTAGAAGAATCAAATCCAGGCATAACGGAAAAGTTTACAACAAAGTGCAGAATGTTTAACAAACATGTTTCCAATACATCCAAGAATAGTCTGTAACAAGTGTCACAGGAAATGACAGTTTTTAATGGTGTTTTATGACTTCATCGCAAGTGAATTGAGGAGATAAAGAAGATTGTGTTGAGTTTTTATCGAAAGAAATGCCTAATATTAAAATTAAGGTATGCAGCCCCAGGATCCCGAAATTTCGGTAGTTCTACAAATCCCGAAATTTAAATACTAATCCCTGGATTTAATTTTTGTCAAAATTATATTTCAAATTTTTTTTCTCATAAAAATTTTCTAAGAATTTAATTCTCAGAAAATTTACAGAGAGAGCTTCCACTTACGAAACGAGACACTGCGCTACATTCGTAGCTGTTCCCCAGAAATAATAAAAAATAATAATAAACTACGTGTGTCGGCTCCAACGCACGCGCGCCGCGACTGAAGTTTACTCCTTAAGAACGGTTTTCTAAGATTATATAGTAGGCAAACAGGGTAAATGAACGCATCTCATAATACTGAAACCATGCATGTATTTTCTTTATTCTATTCACTTTTCTCATATTGTGATTCGGTAAAATAATATACATAAAATAATATACTTCACTTATGTTACATAAATATGTTACTCATGGGTTCATTGTTAAGAATGTTGATTTACTTCACTATTAATATCAATTTGAGTATTAATTACATTCTCTCGCCAAATATTAATCACTGTCACCAGAGGCTTGTGGCAACTAAAGTATGATGCGTGAACCTCGGTAAGTACCTGATTTAGGAATCACGAAAACATCGCGTCAATGGTTGTATCATACCTAGTCGTCCCCAGTGCTCTACCAGAAACAAAATCCAAATTAAGCTCCGATTTAAAAAATTGTGCTTTTCTCAAGCATTCACCTTTATCGAATTTAATATTGAAATCGCTACCAAATATGAGTGGAAGAACACGATACTGTTTCCCCAGTAGTTTAGAACCAGTTTATGTATATGCCAATAATGTCTCGTAGGTGTAATCTATAATGTCAGTAACATTCTGATGGACAGAAATACAAACTGTGACGACAACAATGGGTTAACCATAGGTAAAATGCATCTCACGGCACATATATCTCCCAAATTAGATTTAGTTTGATTAATCATCATGATCGCCAAAAAACTAATGTTGTGAATCGCGCACGTTTTGATAGATGGCGACCCCGTACCCTCGATTAATACTTGGTAGTCTATACTACGTTATGTGTTCAAAATTTTCAATTTCAAATAATTCCTCTTTGCGAAGCCATGTTTCTAATAACATCAAAATATGTGCTTTTTGCACAATAGTACCACGGAGATCTCGATTATGTGCCCGGAGACATTGTCCAGTTGAGATAAAAGAGAATCAAATTCTTTCCCTCCATTTTATTGATCCTACTTTAATCAATTGTAGTAAGATGAACAATAGAAAGCCTGGTTACCTCAATCATCTGTGTCCAGAGACTGTTACTGACTTATGAAGATACCGCTAAAAAGGGAATATTCTAACGGAGTTATATTGGTTGTGTTATTGAAACAAAGTTTATTTTTGATAATCATTTTTCGTAACTTTGCTATTCCACGCACCAAAACAGTATTAAATACATACCGCTAAATGGGCAATTTTCAGTTGTTATATATTATAGATATATATAGAGAGAGAGTCAACTTCTTTATAAAAAGAGCTATGGCATGAATATTCGCTTGGGTCGAAAGTGGGTTTTCGACGCCAATTAAGCTAAAACGTAAAACGCTAGTGAATGTAGTTTGCGAATTTTTTTTTAGTTTTAATTTATTTTTTGAGGGCTTGATTTTTAAAAAACTTTCCAAATTTCTTTCATAGATAACAAACAACGTTAATTTTCAAACAAAAAATATAAGGGGAAAAAACCACTTCAATTATCTTTTGTAAAAAGTATATTAGACGAAAAACACAATTTTTTTTTTTTGAATCAGTAATTTTTAAGCAATATTTTCAATTTTTGAACAAAACATGGATAGCATCTTTTGACACTTGGGAAAAAGGTTTTGTGTGATTATGTTTATAAATAACGAAGTTATTTAATGTTTAGTTAAAACTTTGACTATTTTTTGAAAAAATGCAAAAAAAAAAGGTTTTGGTATTTTATATTTTAAATCATTCATTCAAAAAGAACAAAGTATGAGCTTTTTTAGTGCAGAATTTCGATACATTTTGATGGTAAGAAATTCGTACAGAACGATTGAAAAATTATTTTCATAAAAATGCATCGATATTGGTGCATTTTAGAAAAAAATCGTTACAAATGCAAAATTTCCTTATTTTGTAAAAAAAAAAAATATATATATATATACCGGATTATGGCGAAATAAGGGATTTTTCCGATTCTGTAATTATTTTTTGTCTGATCTTGATAGGAAAAGAACGATCGCAATTTTAAAAATGAAGAAAAGTAGAAATTATTCTTTCTCTTTCTTGGGTCAGAGATATAGCGCATGCGCAGAAACCCGCGTAACGCTTGTTGCTAACGCTTTTTAGATCGTTTTTCACGTAGTGGAACAAAAGCGCTATTAGGACGCAAATTTCGTCTTCGTTCCATATTTTGTCGTACCTTTTTCTCAGCCAATAAGCAACCAATTGACCTCGGGTTTTCGGAATTAGGTCGCATTTGTGCCCTGGATGAGCCGAATCATATTTAAATTTTCAGATAGATTTCCCGAATTTTCCTACAAATTTTCCTGAATTTCACTAGTCTATAACAAAATTTTCTCAAAAAAATTTTACCTAAAAAACAATCAACGAAATCAACCTAAAATGAACAAAATCGTACCAAATCTTCCATAAAATATTTCAAATTTGCCCGAGTTACCATGGAATTTTCCACAAGATTTTCCTGAATATCTCGGGATTTTACCAAATTTGTCCAAAATTTTACTGAGTTTCCACAAAATTTTATTGAGTTTACACAAAATTTTCCCGGGTTTTCCATAAAATTTTCCGGAATTTTCCAAAAAAATTTTTTTCTTAGCTCAATAGTACATTTAGAGGAGTGGTACAGTACTACTTTCTGTTAGTAAAAAGTTCAGTAGTTGCATTATTGTAAAATACAACATGTGAAAAACGCGCTAAAATTACTTGGCCATGCCAATGATTGATATCTTGTTTTAAATTTCACTCCTCATAACATTTCCATACCGTGGGCTTTATATGAAAATCGATTCTCAAGGAGTATACTCCAAAAAAACTGTGACTCATGTGTCTGATGTTTATAATAAATATTGATTTTTGTTTACTGAATCATCCATCACGAATCCTTTTTCTGAATTAGCATGCCAATATAAAAGAAATGTTTCTTATTGATTTCTCTTTCTCTTTTTATACATCAAGGGATAATTTTAGTAAGATTATTTTGTGATGTTGTTGGATATGCCACCTGTCTGACGTAGTCAGATCGAGGCCTACGAAATTCATCATGGCCTTGGGCTAGGATTTCTTTCCCGGGAAATCATAAGATTTTTGTACTTTTTCTATTCTCGGGAACTAGACTTCGTTCCCGGGAATCACACGGGGCTTGAATTATTTATGAGGTAGCTATTTCTGACTTGAAATTCGATTTCAATCTCGGATCTCGTTACTGTGGCATTTTGCAATCCTTCGCCCCGAGCTTACGGACGAAGGAATGTTCGTTATCCCAACTGTGAGGTAAGAGTGTAATATGAGAACTTTCGGGGTGAGAATTTTTCACAGCTAGCCGTGGGTGTATCGAGTTTCGTTAACAAGGATTATTGGGTTTTTAAAGCAATCGCATTTCGTTGCCAACCAGCACTATGTGATCGAAGTTCCAAGATCTAGAATTATGTGGACAATGTAAGTAATAATACTTAAAACTGTCATTTCTTTAATCTTGTCGTGTCTCAGTCCTATTTTGGACTGAATTCACACCGCCCGACGCGTCCCTAAGTGTGGGAGGAAACATATCATCACCAACAAAAGCCATAGTAACAATTATTTATTCAGGACAAACAACACAAACAATCACAAGTTTAATTATAAGTGGAAACCTAGGAGTGATTTCCTAATACCTCGATTAATCCTAATACTCAAATCTAATATTCCCGTCTAAGTAATCTCAGCTATCAGAATTGATAAGGAGACGAACTCTTGCTAACCTCAGGTCGGTACTGAATCTGTTATCTTTGATTATCAATCTAACCATTTACTTTAATAATTGATCTCGATCAAATGCGCACTAAGTTCGTTAAAATAATTCACCGACGATAGTTACATGCAGCTTGGCAACTCCTTCTCCGTTACATTTACGAAATCTAGACTTTATATAGTTGAACTAATTAGCATATAACTATCTCGTATTTTTCCCGAAGAGGCTGTGAAATAGAATAAATGCTGGCCCCAAAGTTACCCAAAGTTACTTTGGAAATAAACGCCCGTCACAGCACCCCTCAAGAAAAAAAACGGGATTTATAAAAGATTCTCAATGGCCCGATATAAATTACGTTGAAAATTTTAAGTCTTAAATTATCTAGAAATCTTAAACTTTAGTTTAGCATTAACTTTTACATAAAAATACTCTAAAAAACACTCAAAACCACTAGCTCAAAATTTTATCATTCCCAAGATTTTAGCTTTTACATTCATTATATAAGGTGTACCCCATTTGGACGAGGACCAAGGAAAAACCTCCCACTGGAGTGAAAAACCCGGCCGCACACAACCCGTAAACTTAGATATTTTAAATATATCCCTGGGTTAACATATCTTTTATCTTCAACACAAAATCTTCAAAACATCAGGGTCAGCCACCCTGAAATGAGAACTGGATCAGTGGACGTACAAAAATAATTTTTGAACACTTTATACACACAACAACATTGAATTCACACATATTTTAATTGTCAATTACTTTACAAATTTTATCTGGTTTAAAAAAAAACTCCCATTCCAATCGCGCAGCGCTGTTAGTGTTATGGTTAATTTCCTTTCTACGCCGCGAGTCCCAAAAACCAGATATATACTAATATACACTTCAATATGTTTATATATACACAATTATATACAATTTTCAAAACATTCAATATAAACAAACAATACAAATGAATTCTCGCACACTTAGTCAAGCCTTTACATGTAGTAAGCAAATGTAAACATACATATGCTTTCCACAATTTAGAATATATTTAAATATACAAAAGTTCATTTCACTCAACGTAGTGTGACTTTTGAATTTAGACAACATTATTAACAAAACAAGACCTGCTTCCTGTAAAAATTCACCCGACTGCCTGTCAGTAAAAATATAAATGAAACAATACAACCTGGCAATAACAATATCTGGCAATACAAACAATATCTTGCTCCTCTTCTTTCTCTAATGACTCCAATCTGCACCTCCAACGATGTGGACTTTCTGCTGTGTGGACTCGCTCCTGGCGGTCTGGTCTATACTGTCGGCAACTCCGCAAATTGTAGTTGTGGCCTCGTCCTTCTTGATCTCTTCTAGATTGGGTTGATCCTTCTTGGCCTGGCAATGATCCTACTGGCGATCTTGATCTGGCTTTCCCATGCACTTCTCTGCCGTCTGTGGAATTGCTGAAGGTGGACCTTTTCTGTTGTCTCCGTCGTGGTTGTTGACGCTCTCTTTCTAGAACTTGTCTACCGTAGCAATCTTCTACTCTATTTCTCTTCCTTGTCTGCTCATTCGACGTGATGGAGGACAGGAGCCTTCGTTTGTTGACCTCTCTGTGACTGGGATTTCTTTTACATCTCGGCTCCTCTGATAGGGACTCAGTTTTTTTTCTTTTCCACCTTCTAGCGTGTTGATCCTTCCTTTTTTTTGTTGTTGTCTCACTTGGGATAGTGATTCAGAGATCGCCCTCTTACACCGACCCTTGGTCAGCTCGTGTCCGCTCCTCTTTGTCTCTCTGATTACTTTTATTCCCTACACTAGAATTCTCATTCCTCTCCTGTATGTCTTCCACCAGACTCATTACTTTTAAAACTTTGTGACCTATCTAACCCATATCTACCATCCTCAAAACTACTCGATTGATACTCGGATCCTCTACTAACTGAACAATCTACCACCACTAAACCTTCATCGCTTTTTCTCTGATGGTAAATTCGCACCTGGTCTATATTGACTGTAGTTCTTCTACCTGCCTTCCAAATTACAACATTGTTTTTAACACTCACAACTCTAAAAGGACCTTCAAACTTGAGACAGAATTTAGATACCACCTTTTCACTGGCTGAACTTATAGGGTGAGTTTCAACCAACACTAAATCATCCACCTGAATGTTAATTTCACGTCTCCTTTTATTGTAATGCTTCACCCACTTTTCTTGCTTTTTCATCGTATTCTGCCTAGCTTCCTCAAACACCTTTTCAATATTCCCAACAACAAATTCTGTACCATCCGTCACCATCACAAGTTTTTGAAACGGGGTAATAAGTTACCTGCCCTAAAATAATTTTGCTGGGGTCTTTCCCGCAGTTTCGTGAACTGCCGTTCTTAATGCATATGCGAATTCATTTAGAAACCTGTCCCAGGATTCAAGATTATGATTTAGAAAAGAAGCAATCATTTGTAATAAATCGCGATTAACTCGTTCCGTTCGATTTGATCGAGGTCGATACACTACTGTTTTGACATGCTTTATATCTAATCTATCACCTAAATGTTCAAAAACTTCGGATACAAATTGAGGGCCGTTGTCGCTGATTAATTTAATTGGAGCTACATATCACAAAATATAATTTTCGAACAGGGCATTGGCGATTATTTTTGCGGACGCCTTTCTGAGGGGTATTATTTCCAAATATTTCGTAAAATGATCTGTTATTACACAAATATATCTATATCTTTAGGTTTCGATGCTGGGTAGGGGCCTAACAAATCTAATGAATCTATTTCGTTCGATGAATATGGAATATTTGACTGCAACCAGTAAAAGAATGTTAAGGGTGACTGTGGAGGATTGGATATAAATACTGCGGAACTATGGGAAATGATTCTCTAAATAATCTGTAAATATTAATGGTTGTACTGTCCAGCAAGATAGTCATTAAACTAAGTTAAGAAGTAAATGTGTATCTAATTATGTTGAACCCACATAAATACGACAGCTGGCGACGAGGATGAAATTTTTGTTTAATTCTGCGTGGTTGGAAGAATCTTTTTTTTTTTTTTTTTTTTTTTTTTTTGTGAAGAAGAAATTCTCTTGTGAGAAGCAAAACTCGGAATTCGTAAGTTCTCACCTAGAGATGAAGAAAGAAGAATAATTCATTTTCTTTTGGATAAGGCATTGCCTAAAGATGGCTCAAGGTAAAAAAAAAATTCTTTTCTCTTTAATCGGGAGGAACCATGGAACAGGCAAATTGCAGAATTGCTCAGGCAGAATCAAGAACTGATTCGAGCGCTGCAAATTAAGAGATCATTCTTCTAATCATAAAGTAACTGTACAATTTGAAAAATTTGATGAAGAAAATGAAAATTTCGATAGTTTCATTGAAAGATTAGAAACTTACTTAGATGTACAGAATATACCAATAGCCAATCGAGCTAAGGTTTTTGTTTCGTCTCTTAGTGCAAAATTGTACCAGTTACTGAAAAATTTGCTGGTCACCTGACATTCCTTCCGACCAAACGTTAGATAAGTTAAAAGATGCACTTAAAAAACATTTGACCCCCAAACCTTTGATTATACCTTCTCTTCACAAATTTTTAAACCGCAAACAGAATGAAGGGGAAGGTATTAGTACATACATTGCCGAGCTTTGAGCCCTAGCAATGAATTGTGATTATGATAAAGATATGTTGATTATGTTACGCGACGTGTTTGTATGCGGGTTGCGGGATAAAATGATTTTAGATCGATTATTTGAGGAAGATAATATTAATCTCGAGAAAACGCTAAATATAGCACTAGCTATGGAAAAAGCTTTTAAAGGGGCAAATGATATTATGGGCCGAGGGATAAATTCAATGCAAACTTTTTAAAAACACATGGATAAAAAATCCAATTTTACAAAAAACCAAAAGAAAACATTATATTGTTCACGATGCACAGGTACCAACCATGAAAAAGAGAATTGTAGGTTTATTTCAAGTAAATGTAATTTCTGTGGGAAAATTGGACACATTAAGAAGGCATGCTTCGCATCTAAAAAGGCAAATGCGAAACCGGTTAAACAAAAACAAGTAATCCTATTAGATGAAGTTGAGGATAAAAATAGAATTCCACTATACGAATTAAAAACTCAGGATTGTGTATTACACGAGGAAGAACCGAAACGACCTCCAATTATGATAAATTTAAAGATCGAAAACAAAAGTTGTTCTATGGAATTGGATACGGGGGAAGCGGTTAGTGTAATGAGTATTAGAAATTTCAGGAAAATTTTAAATAAACAAATTAAACCTACAAATATAGTTTTTAAAACCTATAAAGAGGATTCATTAATACCATTTGGATATGTTACTGTAGGGGTGCAATATAAAAATCAAAAAGTAAACTTGAACTTATTCATTGTGAAAGAAAACTTAAGAAGTCTTAACTTAAACTTATTCTGAGTCGGGAATGGCTCTATAAAATTCATTTAGATTGGCCGGCTATTAAAGCTATTAGAGCAAAAACCGAACAAAATTTAAATAACCTTCTAAAAGAGTATAAGGATATTTTCGACGATAAATTAGGAGAAATAAGCAATTATGAGGCTAAATTAAAACTCAGACCTGGAGTAAAACCTATACTTTGTAGGGTTCGAACAGTACCCTTTGCTCTAAAAGGAAGAGTTGAAAATGAAATTGACCGACTTAAAAGAGAGGGTATCATAGAAAAAGTCGAAAGCTCTGAATGGGCAACCCCAATAGTTCCTGTTGTTAAAACCGATGGTAGTATAAGATTATGTGCCGATTATTCAGTAACCTTGAATCCAAATTTAATTGTCCCTCAGCATCCTTTACCAAGATTGGAAGAAATTTTTGCTAGTTTAAATGGGGGGAAACAATTTACAAAATTAGATTTTAAGCATGCATATTTGCAAATGAAAGTCCATCCCGAAAGTCAGAAATTAATGACTATAAATACTCATAAGGGATTATATGTTTGCAAAAGACTTATGTATGGATTGAATGGGGCACCTGCTATTTCGCAGCGCTATGTTGACGGACTATTTTAGGGTATGGATGGAGTTAAAATTTTTATGGATGATGCTAGAATTACAGGGAGCGATGAAAGTTCACATTTTACGGCTTCAGAGGAATTTTTTAAGAAATGTAGAGAACAAGGGCTAAAGCTTAATATAAATAAAAGTAATTTTTTCCAAAATGAAATAAATTTTCTTGGACATAGAATCGATTCAAAAGGGTTACATAAAACTAACGAAAAAATCTCAGCCGTTGTTAGTGCTCCTGTACCCAAGAATGTTCATGAAGTAAAAAGTTTCTTAGGGTTAGTTAATTTTTACGGGAAATTTTGTGAAAACTTAGCTACTATTGCTAATCCTCTTAATAATTTGACAAAGAAAAATGTTAGATTTTTATGGTCGAATGATTGCCAGGTTGCCTTTGAGCAAATAAAGAAGGAAATTTGTTCACCTAAAGTTTTGGTGCATTATGATCCTAGCCTACCCTTAACTTTAGCTAGTGATGCATCTCCAGTTGGTATTGGTTGTGTTCTGTCACACGTATATCCAGATGGCTCTGAACGTCTGATCGCGTTCGCATCAAGAACTTTATTTGGGTCCGAGAAAAAATACTCCCAAATTGATAAAGAAGCTCTTTCAATAGTTTGGGAAGTAAAAAAGTTTTATCTGTATTTGAAAGGTAGAAGATTCACTTTGATAACGGATCACAAACCTTTGGTAGCTATTTTTGGTTCAAAAAGAGGTTTACCAGTGTTGGCAGCTACCAGACTTTTACATTATGCGCTAATTTTGCAGTCATTTGAGTTTGATATAATATTCCGTAAAACGATTGAACACGGAAATGCAGACTTTCTTTCTCGGTTACCTAAAACATCAGAAGAGCTTGAGGTTAAAGATGACATCACAATATTTCAGATGTCACAGATTGAAGCATAACCTGTTACTTCTAAGGAGTTACGACAGGAGACGGGTAAAGATATAGAGCTGGGTCCACTCTTAAAAGCCTTAAGGTAAGGTAAAGATTTGCAAGGGAGGGAAGCCCAGTATACCATTGAGGATGGTTGTATTATGTACGGACAAAGGGTCTGTATTCGAAGGAAATTTCAGAAGAATGTTCTGGAAGAATTACATGCTGGACACTTAGGAATAGTAAAAATGAAGGCTATAGCTAGATCGTTGGTCTATTGGAAAAATATAGATAAAGATATTGAAGAAGCCGCAAAAAACTGTGTCGATTGTGCTAGATATAAGGCTGATCCCACAAAAGCTAAAGTTCATTACTGGGAGTATCTCAGTATGCCCTGGGAACGTATTCATGTAGATTTTGCTGGACCAATTTTTGAACACATAATTTTTCTGATCGTTGACGCTCATTCCAAATGGTTAGAAGTGTATCCTATGAAGACAACCACAACCAAGAAAACCATCGAATGTCTTCGAGATAGTTTTGCAAGATTCGGATTACCTAGGGAACTTGTCAGCGATAATGGATCTCAGTTTACATCCTATGAATTTCAGCGATTTATGCAAAGAAATGGAGTTAAGCACAAAACTAGTGCACCTTTCAAACCTTCTAGTAATGGTCAAGCAGAACGCTATGTTGCTACTTTAAAGCAGTCATTAAGAGCTATGCATAAATATATACGAAGGTACTATACAACAGAAATTAAGTACATTTTAAATGCAATACCGAAAAGCTCCTAATGCAACTACAACACATAGTCCAGCCATGTTATTCCTAAAAAGAGACATTAGAACTAGGATAGATTTACTTTTACCTGAATTGAAAACAAAAATTCAGGATAAATTACGAAGGGATAATTTCGAATTTCGAGATAGGAAATTTGATGTTGGAGATCGAGTGGTTGTGAGAGTTTACAGAGCAGCTAATACTAGATGGAAGTTTGGTACTATTGTAAACCAGGATGGCGTGCTCCACTACATCATTGATGTTCAAGGAACCTTGGTGAGACGACATGTTGATCAGATCCGTTAAGTGGGTGATCAAGTGCAAGAAAACAACGTCCCAATTATTCACCAGAGATTTCCATCAGCAGAGGTTCGAGAAAATAACTCTGATATTCAGCATGCAGAAACGGCGGAAGATATTTCTAAGGATCCTAACAAGGAATTGGGTTCATCTTCCGTACCAGGAGTGCCATCAACTGATGTTGTAGTTCCAGATCTATCACAGTCTTCAGCTACAGAGACTGACTCCGAGACGAGGAGTCCACCAGTTTCAGACAGGCCACTTCCTAGGCGTTCCGGGAGAATCAGGCGACCTCCGGAGAGACTTGTTCTTTAAGTAGGGAGGAGATATGGAATATTTGACTGCAACCAGTTAAAGAATGTTAACGGTGACTGTGGAGGATTGGATATAAATACCGCGGAACTATGGGAAATGATTCTGAAAATAATCTGTAAATATTAATGGTTGTACTGTCCAGCAAGATAGTCATTAAACTAAGTTAAGAAGTAAATGTGTATCTAATTATGTTGAACCCACATAAACACGACAGATAATTAGTTACAATCGGTATTAAGGGGACGGTGGACCTTTGAAATTAATTTCTTAATTAATTATCTTAATTAGCTGAAATTGGAATCAATATAGTAGCTGATCACTATAATTCACAATTTAAATATTTTTTTTAAAAAAAATAAATTATAATTTGATTTTTTTAAAATTTTTTAATTTTTTAAAACTTTTTTTAAAAATGCTCCTTGCGCGTTAGTTTTTAAGATATTTTCTTAATTTTTGTTTTATATGTATATGAAATATAACTAAATATATCTGTGCATGGATTTTAAATTCAGAATAAAATTTGATGAAAAAAAGATACATTTTCTATACTATATGAAATATTTCACCAATTATCACACATTCGAGGTAATCAAAACAACGTAAAATATAATCCGTTAAATTTTTAACAAAACCAATGCACAAATTTGTGAATTATATCATTTTTTATAACTTGTAAAAAATTTAAAGAGATACGATGAAATATGAAACGCAAGGAGCATTTTACGTAATCATGAAAAGAGAAAATTCACGAACTGAGAAAAACACATTTTAAACATTCATTTGTGTAATATGAAATAATAAAACAAAATTTTACATAATTACTTACCCTTACATGAAAATCAAACATATAAGAGATTATTACAGTAGAAATCTAATAAATATTTTAAAATTTGTTATATTTAGTTATAAATTGAATAATTCAAGTTATAGCATCCGCCAAGCTGATATTTATAAAAAACCATAGAGTGGCAAGACATTCACTTAAAATTTACCAGCACAATATGATAATCCTTCAGATTTTATATTTTTGTTTTCTATTGTATTAGAGATTTTTCGCTTCTTAATTCTTTTGATTTTTGCAGTTTGAAAAGTTTTAATTCTACTTTTTGCTTTAATCGGCGGTCATCTCTCGTTTCACTAATTTGCATCGAGGGTATGGAAGTGTTTTGATGCACGTTTCTCAAGGTAAATAGGGATCCAAAATTAAACTCACTTACTGCTGTTGCAACAGATATTTCCAATCTTTTCTTTGATTGGAAACTTTCTTTTTGGCAGTGACTCCAGATAACACTGTGCAAACATTCATTTGCATTTTGACTTTTACCTGAAGTACACCGGGACAATATCTCGTTGCTTGCTAATCTCTGGTACACAGGAAGAATCTTCGCAACAACCTCCTCAGTTAATTTTGTCTTCATAACTGAATGACTTTGAGGGGATTCTCCATTCGCCAAAGCTCTTTTATAAAAACACCAAGAAAGTTTGCCATCAGGACATTTGTTGTGTTTCGGTTTGGTGTCTGTGGAGGAACAATGATAAAGTGTGGCATATATTGCACTTTTCATTTTTTCTACGTCATCGCAATTATCTTTAATGGCTTTTCTGTAAAAATTAGTTAACTTAACTATTGTGGTTTCTTTTAAACTACCAACCTTTTTGCCTCCAATACAAACACCTTTGCTTCGCCACTCTTTCACCTTGCTGCGTAAACCAGTTCCTAAGCGTTTTGAAATATTGTTGATACATTCTTCTTTTTTTAATTTGTTTATCTTTTCCGTAAATGTTCAGCGATATCAGACGTTGGAATGTTTTTGAATCTCCGTCTGATAGTATGCAAGTGTAGCACATATTGCACTCCTTGATGGATCTTTGCCACAAAATTGCAGCAGCTTCTATTTCCATACTAGACGAGGAACCTGTATGATTTATCTGACATTCAGATTTGTGACCTTCATACCAAATTGCAAAATCTGGACTATCCCTCGAAAGGTCTCTTACTGCAGCAGTACATTCCGTACAATACTTTGACAGTATTTCATAATCTATTACTAAGCCTGTCAATAAATCAATTACAACTCCTATCCCGTACAGTGATTTATATCCCCGCTTTTGCCAAGATCCATCAAATGACACAGTTATGTCTAAAACACCAGTTTCCTTACCTTCATTGTTCAATTCAAGATGTTGCTTCCTAACTATATTTCTCGCAACTTCGAGGATCTGATGTTTCACCTCTCTATTTTCTTCAGACAAAATTTTAATGTGCTTCGAAAAAGATTTTTTGTCCATTGTATTCATACCAGTCACTAATGAAAATAGTTCCAATCCTGCGTGACCTTTCCCAAGTCTTAAAAAAGAGGAAACCATTTTTTTGTTAATGTCAAAAAAATTTTTGTCTTTTACACGTGCACTTGAAAATGAGGAATTCAATACTGCCTCACAACTAGAGCAAACCAATTCTAGTTTTGATGCCATACCAGCTGCGTTGTTTTTATAATATTTAAATTATTCATATCACATTCAGGGCACTTTACAGTTGACAGTAAATTCTTCCATACATTTGTATCAACTAATACATAAGTTGGATCATTTTGTTCACTTATCACATGTTCTGCAGAAGTGTGTGAGCTTAGAAGAGACAGCTTTCTTTCTGTTGATGCATTCAGTTCACTAGAATTTAATGGGTAAGTGTTTATTTCATTATTTTCATAATTAGAGGACACATTACCACTTGCATCAGGGTCATTTTCATGTAAACTTTGATGCTCCAGTTCTATTTCTCCAGATGCCCATCTTTTCTTTGCTTTTAGCAAAGCCTGCATTTTACGTTTTGATGGCCTTCCTTTTGGAACATGATATCGAGAACTAATTCTGTGCATTGTACAAATACTGTTGGAATGATTAATTTATCAAGAAAATTATTATTGAGTATTCAAATGAAAGAAAGGAAAACTTTGAAAAAAAATAGACCTACAATTACGTCTGAAACGACTAAGTATGCTGTGTAATAACAGATGTGAAACAAGCGCGCTAATACGATGTAAACAAACAAAGCGGAAGTAGAAGTTGAAGTTCCTATCAGAATCCTTCTTCATAAAATATGCGATGAAAAAAATAATAATTGAGGCTAAGCATATGCTAGAAACTAAATATGAATAGTTCTTGTTTACGTTCAAATGACAGGGCCACGCCCATTTAAATAGTCGATGGCGCCATGTTTAATTCTTAGATTACTCATAATTCAGTAATTATTAGTCAAAATGAAAAAATTCTTCGACAGAATCATTCTCTGAAATAAATAGAATATTATTAGTATAAAAAATAAAAATCGCAATTTTGACGAAATTTTGAGATTTTGAAGGTCCACCATCCCCTTAAATGACCGGCCGATAACGCGTTCTTATAGTTATTTTCTGGCACGTATCACATGTCAAAACATAATCATGTATCGCCCTACGCATGTAAGGAAAATAACAAGCATCCTTCACGCGTAAATATGTTTTCCGTATTCCGAGGTGTCCAGTCATAGGCTTATCATGAAATTCGCTCATTATCGCACCTCGCATTGATTTTGGAATATATACTCTCATTTCTCCGAGAGAGGATGCGTACTTCACAAAAAATAACAATCCATCGATGATTTTAAAATAGTGGGACCAGTTTCCACAAACCCCCGCATTTACTGTACTGTCATCGGGGTTTTGTAAGTAACGGTAAATGTGACCCAGCTCGGGGTCCTGCCTTTGTTCAGCTATCAATTGCTCCCTTGACGAAAGTACCAAATCTCTAATTACTGCACAAGTTATATTGCTATCCTCAAAACTTTCCACCGGGTTCCACGACAACACATCTGCGACAACATTTTGAGCACCTGGCCTATGTTCCCATTCAACATTAAATTCGGCTAGCTTGAGTGACCATCTTATCATACGACTTGCTAAATTTTTACCATTAGTGAGTTTTGTTAATGCTGCATGATCTGCAATTATTTTTACTGGTAACGAACCCAAAACTTGTTTAAAGCCCAAATCACCGCTAAACATTAGCGAACGGTTACTGTGTAATTGTGCTCACCCCATGAAGTGTGGGGGATGTATATAATATGGGTCTGACTTTGCGTAAGCACCGCTCAAATCCCAATAGAAATCGCGTCCGTAAAAAGCTCAAATTGTACATTAAAATCCGGTAATTTTAGTACAGGTGCCTCCGTAATTGCACGTTTGATCGATTCGAAAGCCGCTTGCGCCTCTTTCGACAAATTACATTTCCTACCCTTCTTTTTTAAATCATACAGTGGTTCGCAGAGATCTGCGTAATCCTTAAAAAATTTTTAATACCATCGGCCCATTCCGAGAAATTTTGATACTTCTCTCGTATTCTTTGGTGCTTTCATCTCAAGTATTGCCTTAACTTTAGATTCATCCGTGGCTATCCAATCTTTACTAATCACGAGGCCTAAGTGTTTTAGTTTCTCACATCCAAACTTACACTTATCTTTGTTAAACGTCAACTCTGCTTCTTGCAATAGCCTAAATACTTCCTTTAAATGTTCCAAGTGATGTGCAAATGATGGAGACGCGATTATTACGTCGTCCATATACACTTGGACAAACTTCCCTAATACTGGTTGCAATATGATGTCTATGGCCTGAAAATTTGGCGCTGCCCCCGATAGGCCGAATGACATGCGCTTAAACGCAAAAGTGCCGTTTTTCGTCACAAAAGCAGTTTTGGCTACATCCCTGGGGTTTACTGCCAATTGAACATAGCCGGAGCACTCATTATTTTCGTGTGAGGAATATTAGTAATTAAATCCTCAATGAGTGGCAAAGGATAGTTACCGCATTTAGTTTGCGATAATCCACCGCAAATCTATACGCCTCAGGATTGTCCTGCGGTAATCCGTTCTTCTTACGACAAAATACTACCGGAGATGCGTAAGCCGATTGAATTTGTACGATGGTGCCTTCTCGTAACATTTTGTTGATATGGTCCTCAATGATACTTTGGTTAACCCTGTCATACTTATACGGTCTGGATACAACCGGGGTGCTATCACCCGTATCGATTTCATGATATAATACATGAGAAAGTCCCGGTTTGTCGGAGAACAGCCCTTTAAAACTATTAAATAACGACTTTAAATCTCTTTTTTGATTTTGTTCTAATTTTGTATTCGAAAGATCAATTTCTACATTTTCCTCAACGATTTTTAATACTTCGAATTGCGAATCCGGAATCGCTAAAGGCTTTTCCTCGAAATTCATGGTACCGTACGTGGCGAAATAAATGATCTTTCCGATTCTGTAATTATTTTTTGTCTGATTTCCACACCGAAAATTAGATAACAATTTTAATATGGTGGAAAACGTAAGATTACCGCTCGGCCGAAACGGAAGGGAAGTTCCGCCAAGTAAACAACCGGCAGGAGTAAAACAATTAGGCGTTTTAAGGTTTTTAATTAATATCTTTTCAACTAATTACAATATCGGAATATAAATGGGCAATACGGCTTCCGCGGAAAATTCCCGATCTTTTGGTACCTTCCGCGACTTTCTGCGTGGTGCGGTTCGTGAGAAGATAGACGCACATACATAGATAGATAGATAGATAGATACGTTTGTTTACCTTCGAATTTTAATAGTGTAAGACTAGCTTTCATGGCCCGGCGTTGCACCGGCTTTTACCGAGTGCATACATATGTGCATATGTGAAATTAAAATGGGGATTAAGTTATACCGAGAGTATAACTTAATCTCCATGTTAATTTCCTTCTTTCTTTCTGACGCCAACACTTTTGTGTGGTTTTGACGCGTACGATGTGAGTGCATGACCCGTGAGTGCTTGTCATAGCTTTGCCGCTTAACATTTTCCCTTCTCTTCACAAATTCAACACTTCCAATGTTATTTTTCGAAATTACTTTGATTTCTTTGTTTCTTTCCTCTTCGCTTAGCCCGGTGTTGCACAGGCTTTTACCGAGTGAATAACTTCATCCCCATGGAAATTTCGTGTTTCCCTCAGGCCGATAGCACTTATGTGCGCGATGAGAGTGATTTCTTTAACTATGTCATTAAAACTCCCTTTTTCGAAATTTGTTCTTGCGTTGGTGTGGTGTTCTAATTATTAGAGATGGGTGAAAGCTCAGGTGTCGTCCTCGTCACTTGACCATGGTTGAAAATTTCGAGGTCCTTCGCCAATAACCCTCGAATAGGCGAACAGTGCGAATTTAAAAATCACTCACTCAGTTTTCAGTTCTTTCGTTGCAATTTTTTAGTCCCCGGAAACGAAAATGTAGCCTTTTTAAAGATAGTTGAAAAAAGACAGAAAAGTAGAAATTTTTCGAATTTCAAAATTTTACTACTATTTTAAATATTGAAGTAAAATTGTGAGGATTTTTTGAAATATTCGACACACGGGAAAAATGTTTCATGCAATTATCTTTATAAAAGAAGAAATTATTAAATGATTGTTTTAAGTATTTTGAGTGTTTTATTAAAATTTGTTTCGAATGCATATCATACTGTCAGGAAATTCACCTTCCTTTATCAAAGTTCCTGGTACGTGTGTGATTCCTTTATATTAACGTCACTACAATTCCCTTTTTCGAAAAAAAAATAAATATTTTCCAGATCTTACTAATGTCAAACAGGTTTCAGTTCTCTTTCTACAGCACGGTGTTACAGTGGCTTTTTTTAGTGTAGAACTATTTTCCCCCTGACTCTCCCCTCAGATATAAGATTTATCTTCAAGTTTCTATTCATGACATATCAAAAACAATATTGCTTTAGTAAAAAAATAATAAATTTAAACAATAAAAAGAAAACTATTTTGATGCTTGAGTAAAAAAAAGTCATCATTTTTTAATAATAGATAATTTTTAGGAATCTAAAATAATAAAATAATTTTCAGGTTTTCATTAATCAATCAATCGCTACTTACAGTTAGCTTAAAAATGTCTCTAGAACGTATTTTTATCCAAAATAATAGGCGATATACTTTTTATTAACAAATAATTAATTTAATAAGGAAATAATAGAAATATTCATTTGATTTTAAAAAATATATTATTTAAATCCACATTATCTATAAATAATAATAAAAAAAATTCTACAGATAGCTCTTGAAACGTTTGGATGTTTGATTAAACATATGTAAGTGCTAAGAAAAACACTATGTGAAAAACCTAGTTATAAGTACACATTCACTGAAAAAAATCATTCAAAAAGAAAATAATACTATCTGATAAAAATATTAAATTTTTTTATTTTAATTTTAGTTTTTCATTCGACACTGTGTTAATTAAATTATTTAAACACGTATCTGAAGAAAAAAGTTTGTTTTCTATACAAAACTAACTTATTAATTATTTTATGATAAAATTGATTTAAAATGTTCATAAGCCTTTATTTATATATTCACAGTATAAAATTCAAAAATAAAATAACACATGTGATAGAAAATATATTTCAGAATATTTCCTTTTGTGCGTAATGATGTTTGGCGACGCAATGTCCAGTAGGATAAAAATTTATGACAAGTATGAAAAAAGCCACCGGCGGGTTTCTGCGCGGCGGACACCCTCCTTCGCATCGACCGCGCACGGCAGTGCTGCAGTTATAGTCTTGAGTGTAGCGGGAGCTCTCAGCACTCCGCCACAAGAGCAGTTAACATTGAATGCAATAAATAAAAGTTGATTAAAAATAGTTAAGACAATTGAATTTAGCAAATAAAAAGAGAAATTTAAGTTATGGAGGATTGTACGAGTGCAGGAGAATTCTCCTGGGTCGCTTCCTCTTAATATTGGCTGTATAATTTTCAAGGTTTTGCATATTAATATTATCAGAGCTATTGAGTGAATCAAAAATTTAATCGAGTGATCTTGGATATGCTGCTTAAAAGATGGTATACTTAAACAAAACAAAAACAAAAAAAATGAAAAGTACATAACAATAACAGAGGATCACATGTTAGAATAAGTATTTATCAGTACAATTAATTTACTTGGGAAAAATTAGCAGAAATGAAAAAATCGTAATCCGTTGATTCTAACTCCGAGCTACACGATATCACTCCGCATGAAGTAAAAATTGGGACTACTTTTTAAAAATTTTTTTAAAAAAAAGTTTTGGGAATTTTATTTTTTAAATGAATGGATCTAAAAGAGAAAGGCTTGAAGTTAATTATTGTAGAATATCTATTTAATAACACGAAAAGTAATTCATACCCAACGATTTAGAAATAATTTTCATAAAAACGCATCAGTTTTAACACTATTTTAAAAAATTCGGAAAAAATAGAAAATATCGTTATTTTACAAAAAAAATTATACCGTGTCGTGGCGAAATAAATGATCTTTCCGATTCTGTAATTATTTTTTGTCTCATTTCGACACCGAAAATTAGATGACAATTTTAATATGGCGGAAAACGTAAGATTACCGCTCGGCCAAAACGGAAGGGAAGTTCCGCCAAGTAAACAACCGGCAGGAGTAAAACAATTAGTCGTTTTAAGGTTTTTAATTAATATCTTTTTAACTAATTACAATATCGGAATATAAATAGGCAATACGGCTTCCCCGGAAAATTCCCGATCTTTTGGTACCTTCCGCGACTTTCTGCGTGGTGCTGTTCGTGAGAAGATAGACGCACATACATAGATAGATACGTTTATTTACCTTCGAATTTTAATAGTGTAGACTAGCTTTCATGGCCCGGCGTTGCACGGGCTTATACCGAGGGTATAACTTAATCCCTATGTTAATTTCCTCCTTTCTTTCTGACGCCAACACTTTTGTGTGGTTTTGACGCGTACGATGTGAGTGCATGACCCGTGAGTGCGTGTCATGGCTTTGTCGCTTAACATTTTCCCTTCTCTTCACAAATTCAACACTTCCAATATTATTTTTCGAAATTACTTTGATTTCTTTGTTTCTTTCCTCTCCGCTTAGCCCGGCGTTGCACGGGCTTTTACCGAGTGAATAACTTCATCCCCATGGAAATTTCGTGTTTCCCTCAGGCAGATAGCTCTTATGTGCGCGATGTGAGTGATTTCTTTAACTATGTCATTAAAACTCCCTTTTTCGAAATTTGTTCTTGCGTTGGTGTGGTGTTCTAATTATTAGAGATGGGTGAAAGCGCAGGTGTCGTCCTCGTCACTTGACCATGGTTGAAAATTTCGAGGTCCACATCGCCAATAACCCTCGAATAGGCGAACAGTGCGAATTAAAAAATCACTCACTCAATTTTCAGTTCTTTCGCTATCAATTTTTTAGTCCCCGGAAACGAAAATGTAGCCTTTTTAAAGATAGTTGTATGTTGAAAAAAGACAGAAAAGTAGAAATTTTTCAAATTTCACTACTATTTTAAATATTGAAGTAAAATTGTGAGGATTTTTTGAAATATTCGACACACGGGAAAAATGTTTCATGCAATTATCTTTATAAAAGAAGAAATTATTAAATGATTGTTTTAAGTATTTTGAGTGTTTTATTAAAATTTGTTCCGAATGCATAACATACTGCCATGGAAATTCACCTTCCTTTATCAAAGTTCCTGGTATGTGTGTGATTCCTTTATATAAACGTCACTACAATTCCCTTTTTCGAAAAAAAAATATCTTCCAGATCTTACTAATGTCAAACATGTTTCAGTTCTCTTTCTACTGCACGCTGTTACAGTGGCTTATTTGAGTGTAGAATTATTTTCCCCCTGACTCTCCCCTCAGATAAAAGATTTATCTTCAAGTTTCTATTCATGACATGTCAAAAACAATATTGCTTTAGTAAAAAAATAATAAATTTAAACAATAAAAGAAAACTATTTTGATGCTTGAGTAAAAAAAAAGTCATCATTTTTTAATAATAGATAATTTTTAGGAATCGAAAATAATAAAATAATTTTCAGGCTTTCAATTAATAAATCAATCGCTACTTACAGTTCGCTTAAAAATGTCTCTAGAACGTACTGATTGGACGGAAATCCAAATTCTCTTTAAATAACCGGATATTTATTTAAAAAACCTATATCTTCGCCCCATCTTAACGTATGCATGCCCCATTTGGGGATCTGCCAGTAACACACAATTAAATGATATTCAAAGACTTCAAAATAAAGCGCTTCGAGTCATAGCCAGAGCTCCCAGATACATCCCAAGATCTGTTCTCCACGAAGAACTTTGTGTTGAACCCATCCACACCCTAATAGCGAATCTTTCCTCAACTTTCCATTCTGCAATCCATCATCATGACAACCCGACGATTAGCTCACAATCTAACTTCATGAACCAGCCTCACCTCATGTACCGTTTGCCTCATAGCGCAACGAAGATACTACCTGATTTCTAAGAATCCCCCCCCCAATGCTGTTAAACATAACGAAAACCCCCTTTTCGGATTGAAGAACTAAACGAAAAGGCTGTTTTCCGTTTACGGAAAATATGTTCCACCTCCCCCCACCACCTCCTGACCACCGAAGCTAGTTTTAGCTTAGGCGAACCTATCATTCTCACTTTATTTACTCCCTTTCTTAGGTATACTGTGTAACTGAAGTAGAAGCCTAGCTACCGCTAGGCTGGCACTGAGGACAAATATTTATTCCAGGCTCTAGAACGTATTTTTATCCAAAATAATAGGCGATATACCTTTTATAAACAAATAATTAATTTAATAAGGAAATAATAGAAATATTCATTTGATTTAAAAAAATATATTAATTTAAATCCACATTATCTATAAATAATAATAAAAAAAAATTCTACAGATAGCTCTTGAAACGTTTGGATGTTTGATTAAACATATGTAACTGCTAAGAAAAACACTACGTGAAAAACCTAGTTATAAGTACACATTCACTGAAAAAAATCATTCAAAAAGAAAATAATACTATCTGATAAAAACATTTAATTTTTTTAGTTACTTCCCGGAAAGGAAACTGTAGCATTTTTAAAAATAGTTGTATGCTGAAAAAAGAACAGAAAGTATAAATTTTTCAAATTACAAAATTTCACTACTATTTTAATTCTTGAAGTAAAATTGCGAGAATTTTTTGAAATATTTGACACGGGGAAAAAAGTTTCATGCAATTACGCATTATTTTAAAGTAAACTATAAGTTTTATGAAAGAGAACAAAAATTTCGATACTGATAAATATTTTAAATGAATCTCAGAAATGCATTGAATGCATTTTAATTTTAAAAAGATATATTAATTTAAATCCATTATCAATAAATACTAATAAAAAAAATTCTACAGATAGCTCTTGAAACGTTTGGATGTTTCATTAAACATATATAAGTGTTAAAAATCCACCTTTGTGGGAAAACCTAGTTATATGCACATTCACTGAAAAAAACTTTCAAAAAGAAAATAATACTATTTGATAAAAACATGTAATTTTTTTAATTTTAATTTTATAGTTTTTCATTCCACTCTGTGTTAATTAAATTATTTAAACACGTATCTGCGAAAAAAAGTATATTATAAAAAACTAACTTATTAATTATTTTCTAATGAAATTGATTAAAATTGCTCGTTTAGCAATTAATTGTGACATACCATTTGCTTACGTAATGGCAGCACTGAAAATGAAGTAAATTTCAGATCAGTGGGGATGCAGCAAGTGAATTCAATCATTGAAGAAGTTATTCAATGCGAAGGAAAAATTGAGACTACTTTTTAAAAATTCTTTAAAAAAAAAGTTTTGGGAATTTTATTTTTTAAATGAATGGATCTAAAAGAGAAAGGCTTGAAGTTAATTAGTGTACAATATCGATTTAATAATATGAAAAGTAATGTGTGGCGACGCAATGTCCAGTAGGAGAAAAAATTTAAGACAAGTATGAAAAGAGCGACCGGCGGGTTTCTGCGAGGCGTACACCCTCCTTTGCATTGACCACGCACGGCAGTGCTGCAGTTATAGTCTTGAGTGTAGCGGGAGCTCTGAGCACTCCGCCACAAGACAGTTAACCAATGTTTGGCTAAATGTAAAATCGCGTATTTTAAATTATTTTAAAAAATCATTACCTTCATTTTAAGGGCGTAATTTTTACGTTAATGCTCTCAAACATCACCAACTATTTGCAAAAATAACGTACTTTGAAATAAAAAATGTACAAATTACTACTTTTTAATTTATTTCTCAACAAAAAAAAACATAAGTTTACGAAAATCACAATTTTTTTTTTTTAAATCCGTAATTTTGAAGCATTTTTTTTAATCTTCGTATATGTTACGGATAATATTACTGTACACACGGAAAAAAGGTTTTGTGAGATTATCTTCATAAATGACGAAGTTATTTAATGTGAAGTAAAAATTAAAACTACTTTTTAAAAATTCTTTATAAAAAAAGTTTTGGAAATTTTATTTTTTAAATGAATGGATCTAAAAGAGAAAGGCTTGAAGTTAATTAGTGTAGAATATCGATTTAATAACACGAAAAGTAATTCATACCCAACGATTTAGAAATAATTTTCATAAAAACGCATCTGTTATAACACTATTTTAAAAAATTCGAAAAAAATAGAAAATATCGTTATTTTACAAAAGAAATTATACCGTGTCGTGGCGAAATAAATGATCTTTCCGATTCTGTAATTATTTTTTGTCTCATTTCGACACCGAAAATTAGATGACAATTTTAATATGGTGGAAAACGTAAGATTACCGCTCGGCCGAAACGGAAGGGAAGTTCCGCCAAGTAAACAACCGGCAGGAGTAAAACAATTAGGCGTTTTAAGGTTTTTAATTAATATCTTTTTAACTAATTACAATATCGGAATATAAATAGGCAATACGGCTTCCCCGGAAAATTCCCGATCTTTTGGTACCTTCCGCGACTTTCTGCGTGGTGCGGTTCGTGAGAAGATAGACGCACATACATACATACATACATACGTTTGTTTACCTTCGAATTTTAATAGTGTAAGATAATAATAATGTTTACGATAAATTTTACATCTCACCATATTGACATCAATAGGAATATTGTAAAGTTTTCATATGCAAGAGCATATTTTTTTAATTCCTGATTATTTTAGGGCCCTGGTGCATAACATCCATTGACGACACCACTCCCTGCAGAAATTAGCTTTAAGAGCTTTCAGTCCAGAACCCACCTGTTGCTATGAGTCAAATTGATGAATCTTAGTGCCTCATCATCAAATGACAATTGTACGTAGAATTCGTCAGTGAAATTCCTATTTCCATGTGGAAACTTCGTCTTCTATATTTCGGGCTTTGAGTATGTAGCAAAACAAACTTGGCTTTGAACTAGCCCATGTTGGATTAAAATATTAAAAAGAAAAAAAATTGAAATAGTAGAAGTGTATTTAAAAGTTAAAGTAAATTGTAGAAAATTTTAAAAAATTAAGTGCTTTGAAATAAAAATAGTATGAAAGGAAAAATATAAGAAATTAATGGAAGCGCTGGAATTTTAAGAAAGCTTTTTCTATGTCTAACACTGTGCGCCTCGGGAGTACGAAACGCTTGCGTGAGGAACTTGTCTGGTGGAAATGACAATTCTGCAAATCTTTCACTCACTAATAAAGTATTATACACCCCACAATAACTCCTATGAGTTCCCAAAATAGATTCCTATCGCCTCTGAAATAAACAGCTACCCTGTTTATGCGTCCCCTTCCCCCCTCGTCTGCTGATCTCAAGGTCACTTGACCGTTTTATCTTCCAAACAAACTGTCAGAACTTCCTTCTTTCATTCCAACGAAGAGGGTCCCCTCCCTAACAATGAAGTGGTCTCATGACGTAGTCTAGGGTTACTTTAATTCTCTTACCCCTCCCCCCCCCCTTTCATATATAAAAAGCGGAATTAGTGTTTCTGAAGTGATTAAAATCATTATTCATGTAGCAAAATATTCTTTTTCGTAAAATTAAGTATTATTAATGTGTATTTAGGCAGTTTATGCTCAATTATCTTCTACAGTAATGTTTTAAAAGTTTTGTGCGTAGATTGCATACACGTAGCACCATCACATTACAATAAAGCTTGCCAAACATCGCGTCCGAGCATTTTGGAAGCAAAGATATATATATATTTCGTAATTTTAAAATTTTCTAGACTATTTCTGACATTTTTACATTTCATGGTGGATTTATATGAGTAATTTAATAATAATAATGTGATTTCATTAAGTCAAAGTACCCTAACCTTTCCAGTCCCCCTTAAAGCTCTCATTTTTATACCCGGCGCGCACCCTTAAATTTTGATCTTATTTTTTGTGTTAAAAGTGCGCGTTATACGCCGGATTTTAGATGGAAAATATTTTTAATGTTTTTGCTGTGTATGATGGGCTTTAAAGCAAGAATCAACGCACAGTGCTGGGATGCATTGGACAAAAATACCTAAATCAATTACATCTTTTTTTTTTTTTTTTTACATATATGACCTAAATATTACATCTTTTTTTTTTTTTTTTTTTACATATATCCTTTCTTTTGAGAGGAAGATGTTCTAAATAATGAATATCCGTTGCATTTGTATCACAGTTGCTGCCGTTCAATGAATTGACTCCCTTTGGCTACAGAAGATTTCGAAGTAGGGTTTCAACTTTCCTAATGTTTCTTCATTTTTATTACTTTACAACTGTTTATAACTACCATCGCCAGTTATGACACATTCGTATGAAAATGTGACCAGATGAAAATGCTTGTATATGAAGAGGCTTTTTCTGCGACGCCAGCCATCTTTCAACCCAAATGACATTACAATAGTATATCGGTAACTTCATATTATTATATTTTGTAAAATGTCATGTTTTATTTCAAATAAAATCTTGGCACCAAACGCTGGTAGTGAATGGGTTCAGTAATATAACTCTCAAAACCATTCTTCAGTTAAAAATTGCAGGCTCCGCTATAGCCGAGTGCTAGGTATGGAGTCTGCGGTTGTCAACATTTCAGTTGAACCGTGTGTTCACGCGCGAGTCCTGTTTCCAAATAAAACCTGTCTTGTAAAGTGACACATGACATCTATCGGGTTCAGCTGGCTGAATCCGCAAAGGTGCCCAAGTTCAATATTACAAGGCACACAGATCAAGCTCCGAAAGAGCTGGCATGCGAAGATCCCCACGATACATACCAGTGTCAGGGGCGGCTCTAGGGCCGGACAAACCGGACCCATGTCCGGGGCGGCATTTGGACCAAATTTTAAAAATACTTTTTTTGTTATTGAAAATTTGGAACAAGTTAAAGGAAGAAGTTAAAGTACACTATAAGGAAAAATATTCAGAACGCGACTATTTCTCTTTTATATGAGAATATTAAATTATGCATTGTTCATAAAATTAAACAAGCTAAATATTATTCGATAATTTTAGATTGCGCCCCTGATGCCAGCAAGATCAAACAAATGACATTTATGGTAAGGTATACATGTATTGAGAAAGCTAATTCTAACCAAGTTATCATTAAACTCTAGTGTACTTTCATAATATCGGATCATCATAATTCACCATTAATCATCATATCGGATGATTCTTACTAACGGTGTAGATTCTTGATCCCTTGCATCTCATTAGTCGGAAGAAATATCTTCTGGCATTTCTTCTGTCCTCCCAGAATTCCACTCTGACGAAGGGAATATATATATCCGAACTTTTTTATTTTGATTGTTGTGTTGGAAATAAAGCAGGGCTTCGAACCGTAATTTTTTTTGTTCCGGTTTTCGTTCCGGTTCAACTAAAAAATTAATATCGGTTCAGTTCCGGTTTTCGCTCCGCCAAAAATAACTGTTTTCGTTTCAGTTCCAAATGAATAATTTCATTTTATGTATATTCTTATTTGTACTAAAAATATAATTCTATCATAAACAAAAATGTAATTCTATCAAAATTTAGAAGATTTTATTCTTTTTTTAATTGGTACACTATGTGAATTGATACAAACAGCAGGTACGATAAGAGCGGTGAGCAGAGGACGGCGAGCATTGGCATTGTTATCCATTATCAAAATCGCATTTGACAACTAGGTTCATGATTACCCACATTCGTCGTTTGACTCTCACATCGTGCACTTGGCCTTGCAATAATTATGTAAAAAATATATTATTTATTTAACAAATGAAAATTGCCTCTAATTATTAATATATCTTCTAACGTGGTTTCACTGAGATTACTTCTGTTGTCTCGGAGAATAAATTTCAAACCTGAAAACGCTCTTTCAACACTAACTTGTGTAGCTGGAGCTGCCCAAACCACCATTGCAATCTTATACAAGTGCGGATATGTAATTTTATTCTCTTCCCAGAAATCTAAAATATTATGCTTTATATCAAGCCTTCGTACATTGTCAAAATTATTTAAAATGAATTCAATGTCAATCTCGGTAGAAATAGAGGTTCTATGTGTTTTTATTACTGCCAATTCTTTACTTTTTAAAAAAGTCTCTATATCGTCTTCATTTTCATCGCTTTCAGTAGAAGATTTTGTTTCCTCGTTTACTATTGAAATGGACTTTTCAAAAAATTGTAATTTGTTCCAAATAGTCTTTAAATGTTGCACAGCCTGTACCTTTTGTGACGTGGAAAGCAAAATTTGATAACGCGGGTCCAAATAAACTGCTCCTACTAAACTATCAATTTCTATTAACAATGCTTCCCTGTTAGATAACTGATTATATAAAATATCTGCAAAGAAATTTTTTAAATTTCGTAACTTTATTTTGCAATGAGTCTAAATTCCGTAAAAATCGCTTAAAGTTAATTCTTTACTTTGTAGTTTCAAAGTTGCTTCCGTTAGGGGTTGTAGGGTATCAACAATTAATTTTAATTTCACCCATTTACTGTCTGCAAAATAGTAATCTAAATTATGTTCCGCTAAAGATGAGCTAAAATCTTTGCATTCCAATAAAGATTTTAACATATTATATGTACTATTCCATCTAGTTGGACAATCCAAAATTGGTCTTTTAGTATTAACGTCTTTAAATTTTAACATAAGAGATGGAATTCGCAGCTTTTTCACCAACCCCCTAGCATCAGAAATAAATTCATTGAAATCGGCGTTTTTTATAGAGTCTTTAATTGCTAGTTGCAATGTATGTGCAGCACATCTTATTCCGATTAGTTTATTAAAAGAAAAGTTGTGATCAAAAAATACTCCATCTTCGTGATCCCTAGTTTCGAAATTTTCATTTTCCATTTCGATAACTTCGTCTTCAATTTCGGATCCTAATAAGTTGACAAATGAAATCATATTAGCTCCATTGTCCGTAGTAATTGAATAAATTTGCTGAATATCGATATTATATTTTTCTAGTACTTTTTCAACCATATTTTTAATATAAATTCCAGTATGTTTATCTTTCAACTCTGTCATTCCCAAAGTAAACAAATTTATTCTTCCGCCTATTATCAACTGAGCATTGATTCCCAAAATTGATCTATTTAATCTGGTAGCTATGTCAATTTTTAAGGAAATTACTTTTTTTTCGAATGCTGTACTTATTTCAGAGACAATTTCAACAGCTGTCTCTGGTATTAATAATTTAATGTTTTCAGAATTTACTGAAAAATGATTACCTATTGCATTAACAATTGGGTTCAAAATCTTTTTGAATCCAGAATATTCTAACATTTCAAATGAACAGCCATTAACAGTAATAAGTTCAATACATGCTTTAAGAACTATTTCCTTGTTTAATTTTACTTTCAAAAATTCTGATTTTACGTATTTATCCAAAGTTTCTTGTGAACCGCTGGATCCGCTGGTACTTGGAGTAGCTTCATCTCTTACGTTCAACTTAATTTTCTTTTTTTGCTGTACAGTTTTAAATTCATTACTATGATGTCTTTCTAAATGTCGTTCTAAATTGGCAGCATGATTTCCAATCATAGAAGTGTCGCATATATTACAAATACTCTTATTCTTTGTTTTGTGATATGTGAAAAAATCCCTGCTAGTATTTGTCTTATTTCTCCCCATTCTAAAATCGAAAAGGAAAAAAAAATAAATAGATCAAATAAATTTTTAAAAATATACAGTTATTAAATTATAGCTATAGAATAGGGTCTGCCCCTCAAATATAAATTAAGTAATAATTAGTACTGTACCGAGTACTCGGTCATTTACTACTCGGCCGAGTACTCAGTATTTGGTTTTAAAAAGTTCCACTGATATGCTCATGAAGAATTTTGCATTTATTGAAATGAAAACATGAATTTGAAGCATATAATCATAAATTCTATTTCAATTAGAAATGTAACTAAATATTCACCCTAAAGACAATTTTTAATAAAATGTGCAATTAGCCAATATGAAATTAAAAGTGATTCATTAATCTATTTCTTCTCGATATTCTACTATCTAATAATTTCCTATTGTTTGTCTGTTTGCCGTAGTGAAAATTCCTTGAGTAATATAAAAGTTTCACATCTCCCAACTTTACTTCATTTTTATTTTTTAATTTAAAAAAAATATAGCTTATGTTATTAGAAAATTTTATTAGCTTTATAGTTTCTTTCCATTTTACAAAAATGGAAAAATGCACTTAAAATACACTCAAAATACTTTTCTCACTTCAAGCAAAATTGTAAAAAAATTCTTATGTGCACCACTAAGCAGTGTTTTACAGTGAGCTTATTTTTTCTGAGGCAAGACAGATTTGCAACAACAACAAAACAAAAAAATGCTCTGTCTCCTGAATATGTAGAGCGACTGGTGTTTTAACATCATAACCTATGATATAATAATTTTAAAAATAAAAATATCTTTAACAGCATTCATCAATTTATTGAGCTTTCTTTCTACAAGCTATTGCTTTAAAAAAAATTTTCTAAACTTTTAAAAGTGATTTATCTTTATAATCGGCATTAATTTATTCAGGATTTTTGTTTAACTTTTATATATTAAGTAGCCATATTTTTATATATTGGGTAATAATTTTTGACAGATCAGTTATAAATTCCTTTCACTGATAAAAAATATTAAATCCTTACAACTACTTGGTACTCGGTCAACACTCATAATGATAACGTATATTTAAAGAAACAAATATAGAATAGTACAGAAAAAAAAAATGAGACCAAGAAAAGTCCTATTTTCTCCGATTTATCAATTTAGGTACCTTATTCCAAAAACTTCAAATAAAACTCCTTCAGCTGCTGTCAGTTTAAATCAACGTCAATAAAACATCGGACCGTTGTCGAACATAAAATGGCAAAGAGAGTAGGTGTCTTATTTGATGTTTCCAAAACAACATATATTGATAAAACTGAAGCAAATATAGAAAATATTTCACGGTTTCTTTTTATTTCTGGGCCCCCCTGTATAGGAATATTCCCTCACTCACTAACATACACCAGAACCTTTTTTTACACGGTAGATTGATTCCTGAGAAAACCGTGTAAAAATAAATACGCAGTGTATATTGTATATAGAAAATATTCTACACTCGCGGTGAGTCCCAGATTCCGTTCGTGTAGTATGTCAGATTCCAACCTAGTAGCAAAAGATAATATTCGAAATGTCGGATATACTGACATCTAAGTCTTAATTTTAAGGTAATCTTTCATTTGACGGTTTTTTAAACCGCGCTCCTCAAAAAAAAAAAGTGTATTTGGCTATATTTTAAACCGTGTTAATTCAAAATCGCGTAAAAGTAAGCATTGAAAAAAAGAGGTTTTGGTGTATTTTATTATTTTATTCAGTGTTATCGAACAAATCATAGACAAATTTTAAAATATAGTCTGAGAAAATGTGCTATTAGTATACAGAACAAATAGATTTTAAAAATCAATATACTGGTACTTACGTTATCAGTAATTCAACATCAGAAGACAGAGCCGTATGAGGACTTGGCGAAAAAGGTGGCCGTCAGGGGCGCAACTGAGTTTGGAGCGCAAAACAAAAGAATAGAGAGCCGGTTGAGAGTTACACGCTATTTTTTATTTATTCTTTACTTGACTAAATACTTCTAGTTGACCATTGTAGTTAGTCTCCAGGAATTAATACCGACTGTCACTAGCCTTTTTACGTCTCCTGACCAATTAGACAAAGACATGTATTATTACGCGTACATCACATACTTCCTGCTGAGCAGCTGGTTTGTCTATCTAAACCAGGGAGGAGTAAAGATACAGGAGACGCCTTACCGGCTTTCGGCTATGAGAGAGAATGAGGCAGCTGTTTTATGCTCGTTCTGCGCAAACACCCAGAAAATGACCACCTCCCATGTATTTCAATGCATTTTTTCGGATTTTCAAGAGTGCATTTCGAGCAGAAAAGCAGTTTAATTTTGCGTATTTTTGCTGCAGGCGAATGCAGCGTATACGGAAATATAGAATTATAAGTGCTATAATCCACAAAAATCATCACAAATATTTTTTTCTTCTATTTTTTAAAATTTTGATCATCCACTCCTTTGCGAGGTGGTAACATGATTCGGAATTCCGCTATGCTCCCGCCCTTCTTCTCCATGTCGACCAACAAGATGACAGCCCGATTCATTTGGGGGCGGAGTGAGGGATGATGACATCAATGATTGACGTAAAAATCGCCTAATGAAATACTACTATTACGAAACATTTGAATCGCCGCCATTACCAAACACCCATTTGATGCGCAGAAGATTTGATAGATGCTTCATGCTACGTCACTTAGGGCCTCTCCTGTCTATTTACTCCTCCCTGATCTAAACAGTCTATACAAACATCCGTGGATGATCGCATGCTGAGATGTGAAAAATAAAATATAACTCGATATTTTTCTTAAAAAATCATCTATACTTCTAGTTTAATCAACTGAATTAAATATGTCTTCTACAAGTAGTTTCATGCGAAACTGAAACAGAAAAATACTAGTGAATATCAAAATAGGAAATCGAGAAGCAGTATACATGTAATGATAATTATAAAGTTGACGTTAAATTAGAAAATATTGATAAGTTGGTAACAGTAACAAAATGACTGAAAGATATATCGAACCGAAATAAACCGATATTTTTTTCGGTTCAGTTCCGGTTTTCGTTCCGACCAAAATAACGGTTTTTTCCGGTTTTCGGTTCAGTTCCGGTTCGAAGCCCTGAAATAAAGTTTATCTTTTATAATCCTGCCATTTTACTTTGCCACTCCAACACACATCCTCCTAAAAAACTAATGCCAGTTGTTTTTGTTTCCTTCCAGTTGAAAGATTAACTGGAAGAGAACTTTCAAATTTAAAAGTTGAGAACTTAAAAAAAAATAGGGCTACATTTGCTAGATATGCGGGGGCAGTCCTTCAATAGCGGAGTGATTATGAAAGGCGAGAAATCAAGGGCTCAATTTAAAATAAGAACATTAAATCCGCGAACAATCTATGTGTCATGTAGTAGCCACTCTTTAAATTGGGTTTGCAGCCCCGGGATCCCGAAATCCCGGTGGTTTTTTCAAATCCCGGGATTAAAATAACTAATCCCGGGATTTAATTTTTGTCTGAATTATATTTTGAAAAAATTTTCAACGTATTGTACATTTTGTATTACATTTAATTTATCTTATTTACTTCTTTTGTACTGTATATGGTTAATGTTAGTTTTCTTACATGTTGAACCTTGAAGGGTTCGAGGCGAGTGTGTATGTTAAGGGGACTTGGTACCGCAAAAATGACTTATTTATCGTTTTTTTATTTTTATTTAGTTATATTCTTTGAACGATTACCTTTCGATTGATACATCACTTTTGTATGCCTGAAAATTAGAATTTGAAAAAAATTTAATTTGAAAAATGTAATCAAATAAATTTAAAAATTAGACCACGCTTCCTTTTTAGAGGTGTCGGTGATTTTAAACTAATTTTTATCAACTACTTTTCAAAAATAAATTTTATTTTGTTTTAACCATAACTGCAACGCGCTTTATCGTACTTTTTAGTGACTACAACATTTATTACAAGCTATTTGTTGTTGTTTTGGCGCTTCTTTCGTTTGTTTTGCTGTTATCGTGCTAGTTTTATTTACGTATTACATTGAAAAAAAAACAGTCTTTTTTAAGACTTTTACTGATTGCTGTCTTTTAAAGACTGTTGCTGAAACTGCTGAGATTTCAATATTATCTTTCCTATTATTATCTCTTAAAGATTTCTCTTAAAAATGCCACGAGTTAAACGAAGAAATCATTCTGCTCAAATGAACAGCAAACGTTTGTGTAGTGATGCTGTGAATACATGTGTCAAAGAAGAAAACAAATTAGTTCCTAACATCAGAATTGAGCAGTTATCTTATCCTGAAAAAAATGAACATTCTGAAATTGGAAATTTCATTATTGTGAATTTTGAGCAAATCAGCAAAATGTTTATGAAACTAAAATGCCCTGACTGTGACAAGCAAACTCTAAAGCTCTTGGAAACAAGGTTGGATTTTCCTACGTGTTAAATTTAATTTGCAATTCTTGTGCTGAAAAAGTTTGTGCTGTAGAAACGTCTAATGAAAGGCAGGGTAATACCGTTCCTGATATTAATTTACGTGTCACACAAGCATTCTCTAATATTGGAAACGGTTACTCTGCAATTGAAAAATTTTGTATGGCAGTAAATATATCTCCTTTTTCCTCGAGAACTTATAGCAAATGTACTAAACTTCTTCACAAAGCCTGTGGTATTGCTGCAGAGAATTTGCTGAAAGAAGTACACAGTGAAGTGAGAAATGCTTACGAAGCACCAACTGATGTTCCCGTTGTGGATATAAGTGTTTCATTTGATAGTAGCTGGTTGACGCGTGGACATACATCTTTGATTGGCATAGCTTGTGTTATTGATATACTTACAGGCTATGTAATTGATTTTGAAGTCATGTGCAAGGTATGTCGCAATTGTTCTGTAGCAAAAAGAGAACTTGGAGAGTCAAGTGCAGAATATAACATTTGGTTTGAAGGAGACAGGAAGGATTGTGATGTTAATCATTCCGGCTCATCAACTTCGATGGAAATGGAGGCTCCATTGATCCTCTGGGAAAGATCACAAGCGTTGGGATTTCATTATTGCACCTTATTGTCTGATGGGGATTGTAAAACCTTTAACTATTTAACAGAAAAAAATGTGTATGGGGATAAGACTGAGATAAAAAAAGAAGAGTGCATTAATCATGTCAGCAAAAGGTTGGGCACTGGTCTACGAAATGCTGTCAAGGAATCGAGGGCCCGTGGAATTTCATTAGGAGGAAAAGGCCACGGCACATTAAAAGAGTCAACAATTAAAAAATTAACTTTCTACTACCAAAAAGCTATACTAAAAAACAAAGGCAATGTTCCCGCCATGAAAAAAGCAATATCTGTTACTTTATATCACAGCATTTCGACAGACCAAAAGCCTCAGCGTTCGAAATGTCCAATCGGTGCAGACTCATGGTGTTTTTACCAGTCCGCAAAAGCAAAAGGACAAAATCCAGGTCTGCATAAACAACATGTTGGGACTCCAATTAATGAAAGTTTTTTGCCACATATACTTTCTGTTTATCAACGGCTTGCTTCAAATGAACTTTTGGAAAGGTGCATTAATTGCGGAACCCAAAACGCTAATGAAAGCTTGCACAACATGATTTGGTCAAAGTGTCCAAAGGAGAGATTTGTGTCCAAAGACAGAGTTACACATGCCGTAATGGAAGCAATTTGTGAATTTAACAAATGGACTCTACGCAGTGTGAGAGAGACCCAAAAAGCATTACATATACCTTTGGGGAAATGTTCGCATGATCATGGTGTGATGCTCGAATCCCGTAAAAGATTATTCAGAATCAGACCAAATACCAGCATGCACGCAAATTGATAAAAAAGCTATTTTAAAAGGAGAAATCTATACAAATAAATAAAATTGAAGTGTCTGTTTGTAATTTCAAATTAGCAGCTTTTTACTTAATGCACTAAAAGTATATACGGTACTCATAACAAAAAACCAATTTTTAAAATTTTTGTCTGTCTGTCTGTTTGTTCCGGCTAATCTCGGAAACGGCTGGTGCGATTTTAAAAAATCTTTCACTAATGGAAAGCTACATTAACGGGGAGTAACATAGGCTATATTTTATTCCCGTATTCTTACGGTAACGGAAACTATACGGGTGAACGTGAAATTGAACGCCAAGCTGAGCTAATGAAGTCGTTGTTTTGGTTACTGGCGACCGGTGCTCTTCATGAGACATAATAGTGTTACGCGCACATGATAATACGCTGACACGTGCCATAATTTTTTTTTTTATTATAGTTATCTCACTGTTCAGTTAAGTAGAGGATCGGCTGTTTCAGATGCACTTTTAAAAATAATAAATGAAGGCTTCATAAGCAAAAAGCAATGCACGAAACAAAAAATTGATAAGTTTTACGGTTAGTTTTTATCCTTTCTTTTTTTTTATTTACATTTTGTCACATTTAAACAATAGTTATTATAATCCCAATCTATATCTATACAAATAAATAAAATTGAAGTGTCTGTTTGTAATTTCAAATTAGCAGCAATTGTTTGCGGGGGCGGGGGTTTAAGGGGCGTTAGAAATTCCGATTTTTAAGTTATTAGACGTACAGTCTTGAAACTTAGTAAGTAGATTCCTCTCATAGGGTAGAGATACGCTACAAAATGGGTTTCGTGAAAATTGCCCTCAAGTGGCGTTGCGGGACTTAAGGGGCGTTATAGATAATTATTTCCATTTTTAAACTATTAGACGCACAGTCTTTATATTTGATAAGTAGATTTCTTTTATAGAGTAGAGATTAGCTATAAGAAGGTTTTGTGAAAACAGACCTCTAAGTGGCGTTGCAGGGGATTTAGTGGCGTACTAGATAAATATTTTCATTTTTAAACTACTTCACCTCCCTGCTTGAAAATTGGTAGGAATGTTTCTTTCATGGAGTAAATATCCGCTACAAAACAGGTTTGGGAAAAATTGACCCCCAAGGGGTGTTAAGGGCAGATATAAATAATTAGTTCTATTTTTAAACTATTAGACGCACAGTTTGAAATTTGGTAAGCAGATTCCTCTCATAGGATAGAGATACACTAAAAAATGTGTTTTGTGAAAATCGACCCCTAGGCCGCGTTGCGGGGGTTCAAGGGGCGTTATTGATAATTTTTTTTTTTGCATTTTTAATCTATTGGACGCATAGTCTTCAAATTTTGCTAAGCAGATTCCTTTCATAGTGTGCAATTCCACAACAAAATTGGTTTTGTGAAAACAGACCCAGAAGTGGCGTTGCGGGGGCTCAAGTGGCGTTATAGAAAATTATCCCCATTTTTAAACTATTAGACGTACAGTCTTGAAATTTGATAAGCAGATTCCTTTCGTAAAGTAGAGAACCGCTACAAAATGGGTTTCGCGAATATGAACTACCAAGTTTAATTTCGGGAGATTAAGAGACGTAATTGATTTTTTCCATTTTAAACTATTTGATCATCCTGCTTGAAAATTGGTAGGCATGTTCCTTTCATGGAATAGAGTTCCTCTAACAAAGAGTAAAACGAAAATTGACCCCTAAGGAGGGTTGCGAGGGGTTACAGAAAAAAAAATCCTGTTTTTAATTGTTAGACCCATATACTTGAAATTTGTTAAGCATGTTTCTTTTGTTGAATAGGGATCCACTAAGAATGTATTTTAAGCAAATCAAGTTCTTGGGGGGGGGGATGCAGGGGGTTACTGGGACGTATTGACGAAAAAAATTACTTTTTTCGAGCTACAAGGACTATAATAATGAAATTTGGTTTGCATTTTTCTTTTGTTCAGTTGAAATCCGCTAAGAGCGGTTATATTGGAAAACGGCTCTCAACGGGATTACGGGGATATTGATAGTAAAACTTTTGTTTTTTTTTCTGTTAGATTTAGACTTGAAATTTGGCTTGCATGTTCAATTTACGGAGTAGAGATCCACCGAAAATTGGTTTTGCGGGAATCCACTTGGTTTTTGGGTTACGAAAGAGCAAACATCATTCTACGCTTCAATTTTAGAGATTTTTAGAAAACACAAATTAGATGAGTTCTGCCCTTTTTTTTTATCAACAGGCGACAGTTACAGGTATAAGTATATTTTTCAATACAATCGAATTCTTAATGCAGGACTTAGATATCAATAATTTATACATATATATAAGCAGTAAAAATTTATAAAACATCATGAAATTCCCAGCGAAGCGGGCGGGTAACAGCTAGTCTATATATATAAAGGAGAAAAGCGACTCACTGACTGACTGACTAATCACGATATCTCCGAAACTATTCAACCTACAGATTTGAAATTTGGTAGGCATGTTCCTTTAATGAAGCAGAGATCAGCTAAGAACGGATTTTGTGAAATTCGAATCGTAAGGGGCGTTAATTGTTTCCATTTTTAAACTACTCCACGTACAATCTTGAAATTAGGTAAATAGATTCCTTTTATAGAGTAGAGATCCCCTGCAAAATGAGTTCGGTGGAAATTGACCCCCAAGTGGCGTTGCGGGGGCTTAGGGGCCGTTATAGATAATTATTTCCATTTTTAAGCTGTGAGACGCAAAGTCTTTATATTTGATAAATATATTCCTTTCATAGAGTAGATATAAGCTACAAGATGGGTTTTGGGAAAATAGCCCCCCAAGTGGCGTTGCGGGGGATTAAGGGGCGTGAGATAAATATTTTCGTTTTTAAACTGCTTGAGCACCAGCTTGAAAATTGGTAGGCATGTTTCTTTCATGGAGTAAATATCCGCTACAAAATGGGTTTTGGGAAAATTGACCCCCAAGGGGTGTTGCGGGGGGAGGGGGTACAGGGAGATATAAATAATTATCTATATATATAAAGGAGAAAAGCGACTCACTCACTGACTGACTGACTAATCACGATATCTCCGAAACTATTCAACTAACAGACTTAAAATTTGGTAAACATGTTCCTTTCATGGAGTAGAAATCCACTAGGAACGGATTTTGCGAAATTCGAAACGCAAGGGGCGTTACGGGGGATTGAGGGGCGTTATAAGTAATTGTTTCCATTTTTAAACTACCCAATGCACAATCTTGAAATTGGGTAAGCAGATTCCTTTCATAGAGTAGAGAACCGCTACAAAATGAGTTTGGTGAAAATCGACCCCCAAGTGGCGTTGAGGAACGTAAGGGGCGCATATATTTCAATACAATCGAATTCTTAATGCTAGGACTTAAATATCAAAAATTTATACATATATATATATAACCAACAAAAATTTATAAAACATCATGAAATACCCAGCGAAGTGGGCGGGTAACAGCTAGTATTAATTAAAAAAGGAAGGTGTTACATATAAAGCAGAATATTTCTGAGGTATTTTAATAATGTATTTTTTTTTTTTTGTAAAATGTGTGCATGTAAATATTTTTAATTTAGGCATTTTATATTAATAATTCTATAAAATTTCAGTTCTTTTCATTATATTTAAATATTATGTGAAGCAAAAGATTTTAAAACTTGTTGTACAACAGAAAAACATTTTTTTTAACGTTTTCTTCGAGTTTTCTTGATATTTATGTGCCATATTATTACTGTGTAAAAATGTATCATTTACAGAAAATATGGGTTCAATTAATATGAAAAAGCAATTATTTTGAAGAAAAATGTATAGCTAATGTTTTAAAATGGTATTTTAAATTTATTTAAGATTATAATAATAATTTTTTCAGAAGTATAAACTTTAAAATGGTTTTTTTCAGCTTGTGTTTTTTCAACACATTAGTTCATTTAAAATGCTACTCCTTCCACAATTATTATCCCATCACTTTCATTTTTTCTCTGTGTGTTATAAATCATGCATGTAACAAAATTAGGGATCCGTTTTGCTATAAACTGAATACCTTTTTTTAAAAAAAAAAATTGAAATGTAGGAGATATTGGGTTTTTTGTTAAATTTTAGCATATGTATTAACATTTTATTTTTTTCTCCACAACCAATTAAGTTATTGTAAAATCGATCCCTAAAGTTGTTTAAAACATCCTTAAGAATGTTACAAAAAATTTCATGTCAAAATATTAATAAATACAGAAGGAGAAGAATTTTAAAAATTTTCATTTTTTTAAAAAAAAATTTAATTTTTAAAATTGTGTGAATAATATGTGCAAAATTACATCTCATATTGTTTTATTGAATATAAACATTATATGAAATGCTAAAATATAATATTTAAATGCTAAATAAAAAAAAATTTTAAAAGGTTACCGAGTCTGCTTAAACCGTGAAATTTCATATGTTTTCTCTTATTTTCATCTGTAACTTTCTCCCCATCGCGAATAGGGTCAGAAAACGGACATTTCTCCCACCCCCAGGATGTCCGGTGTCAGCTAACTTGGAAAGAGGCATTTAGAATTTTTGGAAGATATCTAGTAGGGTTTTCAGCCCCAGGATCCCAGAATTTCTAAACCCCGGGATCTTGGAATTCCGAAACCCCTGGATCCCGGTGTTTTTTCTAATCCGGAAATCCCGGGGGGGGGGGGAGAAATAACTAATGCCGGGATTTAATTTTTGTCTGAATTATATTTAAAAAAAATTTTCTCATAAAATTTTCCTAAGAATTTAATTTTTCAAAAATTTATATCCTGTTTATGAAATATGTACGTAGCATTTATGTGCGCAATTATAAGTACTATATGTAAGAAAATATTTATGCACAGTATGGATGAATGTCGCAAAGATCTAAGTGGCTCACTGCAATGCTTACACAATAATATAAGCCAGCGTTTCTCAAACTGCCCCCTTAGGGGGGCGTGAGCATAGTGAAAAGTCAAAAACATATTATTTTTTTAAAATTATTAATTTACTGAAGTAAACAAAATGCATTCAGACATAATAAAAAATAAAATTTACATTTACTCTTATAATGTATCTGTATTGTACAATGTATTTTAAGAATACCAAGTTAAGGAAAAAGTTTAATAATTGCCAGTAACCCCATGGGCTTTTCATATATACAATTGTATGCAAAAATTAACACTTTTCTTGTTAATTTGTGCTGTTCATAAATAACTGTCGATTTAAAAGTTAAGAGAATTGCTCCCCGATGACTTCGTTTTGCACGTAGGAGCGCGTATGTGATGTATTGGGAGGTATGGAAGATAAGTAAATCCTTCGAAAACACTGTCATAGTCCTTTTATTGTATACCACAGCCTTTGGAGTAATTTTAAGGATAGCAGTGCACAGAAAAGATCGTACTTCGGAAAAACGCATATATACGTCCGGGGAATGTAACGCACGGGTTCAGCGAGACGTATATATACGCCGGTGGCACTTAAGGCTCCCGGTAACACGCCACCACGAAAACCCGAGCGTAATGTTAATCCTATGGAGTTTCTTATAATTCAATTTACGTCTAAGGTATTGCTTTTAACTGTATGAAACGAAATGCATCCTAAAGATCAAAAAAAAAATTAATGTTTCTCTTGATTTCGATTTTTTTAAAAAAATTTCTAAATATTTTTAAATATCTATTAAAAGCTTGAAAATTTACATTTAGTGCGTTGAAACGATCATAAAAATATTTTCAATTATCGGATAAAAAAAGTAAAAAAGCGGAAATAATTTATTTTTTATGCTCTTTCAAACGCATATACTTTAAAATTTTTAAACTAATTTATTTGCGAGTAATTAAATAAGTCAGCATTGCATATTTGGAATGAGGGGAAAGTAAACTTGCAACTCCGCCTTCTTGCGGAAGGATACATGAAATTTCCCCTGCGTTCCCTTGGTGAAAGGTGGTAATTTATGACTCTTCGGTGGATTGTGTAACAGAGATGTTCCCCCCCCCCCCAAAATGGGTCTTGTTTTCTAAGAATCTATAGGCATTCAAGATACTGTTTACAATTACATCATTCTTAGGAAAGTTTGAGTCTGTGCTTGAAAATAACTACAAATACATTTTTGTACAAAAAGCTATCCTCTGCTTTTTATTCCACCTTTCTTAAAATTATTTATATATACTAAATAAGTTAGATTTTATTAATAATTAAAATGAACAATTTATATTTATTAAATGCATTTGAATCGTCAGGATAAAGTGAATCAGTTTTCGCATTATTTTTTTACTTATCTCCAAAATCGAAATTCATGTTTTTTTTCCAAGTTTAAGTTATTTGAATATCAGCTGTTTTAAAACTTATTTTGCACAGTTTATTTCAGTTATTAAATAAAATGGATCATCGTCGCAGCTTCAAAAAAAAAAATATTTCTTTCGGCTAAACGAAAGAAGAATATAGGACAGAATTTCAGGAATGGGAAAGAAAAGTGTGTATTTCATTTTTCTAAATTCTTGTTCCGCTGTTCATTTCAAATATTGTAAAAGTTTCCACATACTAAATGGATTTATTGATCATCGCATTTTAAATAAGATTCAAATATTCCGAAGATGAAATACCATTGATCTATATGACGTTGATTTAAAATAAATCAGAAAGTTTTCCATAATTTTAAGAATATTTTTAGTAACATTAATAGTTTCTTCTTAAAACATATAAATTTCAATTAATTTATTTACTATTGCTACTGATGTTTTTATTCTATTTTTATTCCCTTCACTGAAAATTCAACTTAGAAATAACATTGCAGAATTTTTTTTTTAAATTTCTGTCTTGAAAGCAGTATCTACATTTTGCAATATGAAACACATGTATTATCTTGAATAATACATGTGTTTCATATATTATTCAAGATAACTCATCAATGCTTTTTTTAAATGAATTCTAAGTTAATGCGCTATGAAGAATGCACCCCTGCAAGTACAAATACAGGCAAATAGTTCCTCAATTTTAAAGTTCAAGCCCAGCACCACTAAAGAACCACCGTGTAGGGGCGCGATGCACGTTAAATCTGTCGAGAGCTCAAACGTCCTTCTTTCAGTGTGGTAGTTAGGAGATGAGGTGCTATCTCAGGTGTCATCCTCGTCACTTGACCATGGTTTTAAATTACGAGGTCCGTTACCAAAAGCTGTCGTGTAGCTGAACAGCGTGACGTTAATATTCACTCACTCACTCCACAATTTGAATGTTTGACATCTGAGGAATTATACAAATTTTCCCAAAAAATCCTGGGAAATTCTGATTGGAATGGGGTTGTACGAAAACACTTTTTAGTTCTAGGGGTTCTACGAAAACACTTTCTAGTTCTAGGGGTTCCACAAAAACACTTTCAAGTTCAAAGGGTTCCTTGAGTTGAAAAAGTTTGAAGACCACTGCTCTAGAGCCATACATGTTATTTGCGACAGACTTCGTAATTCTAAGCCAAGGGTGGCCAACCCGCGGCCTTGAATAATTTTGCGGCCCTCGAGATTCATTACAAAATATGATTATTTTGTACAATATTTTTGTTTTTAATGTAGTGGTTTGTAACAAATATACTTCATACAGTTTCTATTTTATTACCTTTCTTTTGTTTTAATACATTATTAGAAGTGTGCGGTATTGCAGCGCAGCATCACACTCTATTCCCGTAACTCCATCGCGCTGTCTATTGCTAGAATTAGACATATTTGATCCTTGCATTATTATTATAAATTATCTATGCTTGTATAGATGAAAAATAATGAAATCAATAATAATTCATTCCGTTTTAAATTTTCATTCTAATAAATGTTTGCGATGGGTCTAAATATAATATAAAGATATATAATTTTTGTTTGCAACCCGCAGGATTATAATGTTTTTCCGAAGTGGCCTGCAAGGTCATTTGAGTTGGCATCCCTGTTCTAAGCCAAGATCAGATAGCGAGACTGACACTTGAGTTTACAGTTTCTTTGTATTCTTCATGACCTTTTTTGAACTTGGGAATCTCGCGTCTTTAATCATTATGGTATATAACCCTCCACGGTTTTAAATGCTGATTTAAATTCTTTATATTGTTTTTAATAAAATATATTGTGTGTGTGTGTGTGTGCTGGTTTCTGTTTGTGATATTAAAAATATAACATTAGTGTGATAAATAAGAAAAATATTTAGTATGATTGGTGAAAAAAGTTAATTGAAATTAAAATCTGGAATACAATAGCTTTAAAACGATTTTGTGATTTGCCGAGACGGGTAAATCCAAAGCAAAATGTATGCGAGATTTTCGACAAAAGAAACGTGAGAAAAAAAATTAAAAACTGAAGGAGTACAGCCGAAAAGAATTGCACAAAATTCAACTTCACGCAGCAGGGATTTTTTGTTTTTGTTTTTTTTGCAACGAACACAAATCTTTCAGAAACAAACGGCCGAACCAATTACTGCTTTACCAAATCTGTTTGTCAGTCAGGTAACTTTACAATTGTCCGCTCATAGCTTTTTTGAATGATGAGCTCAAGCTCCAAATGACCACAAACCGAAATATATCGACAACTAACAGTGGGACCGTTATTGACGTTGTTTTTCAAAGGTTATTAAATACTTTAAAATCTCAAGTATATGTGTCATATTTTAGTCATCATAAGTCTATTGTGTGTGTGTCTTCCCCAAATTGAACAAGAATATTTATTTTTGATAAAAAATTACATGACTCTTTGTGTTAATTAAATAAAATTTTCATTAAAGATAAAATTATTCGATAGAAAATTATTTTCAATCATACCCGATTAATTTTTTTCAGGATTTATGTTACTATTGCGTATTTACCAGGATAACATGTCAGATGTTACACATCATATGCGATTACTGTAAGACTCGTTCCTTTTTTTTGTAACTGAATTTATATTAGAAATTCCAACACTAAAACTGTTCTTCCAAAAAATTGTGTGGGTCCCAAAACCAATACTCAATATACTTTATCAGTGGCGTAGCTAGGTATCCAAAGGTCTTGGTGCAAAAAAAAGAGAGAATATTGGTGGAGTTTTATTAATTAAAAATATATTAGAGTATTTTATATACATATACAAAGCTGATTCCCATCAGCTCTGCAGAACATAAGAAAGCAAAGCTACAAACTACTTACATGTATGCATATGAGTTTCCTTGTGAATTTAGTGATTACCCAGGTTCGATTTGACATGTGATAGATAGGAAATGATAAAAAGAATATGCACAAACAAGAAAATATAATACAAAATTATTATAATTATTTAAAATAAAACACACAAAAAAACAGAGGAGGGGGTCAAAATTACATCAGTCTGTTGCAGATACCAGATTGCGAAACATTGAAACAGGAAAATAGCTTATTATGAATCATATTGTTATAAAAAAATAAAATGACCAAGAAGAAATAGCTCCCTGTGTAGATTTTTTTAGATGTATGGTAAGACATTTCATGGAACTTGATGTTTATTTTCAAGTAAAAATTAGAAAAATGAAAAAAAATTGAAAAATAATATAAACTTTTTTTAATACGAATATAAACAAAGGAAAAGAATTTAGGGGAATTCCTTACAAGTTTGAAATTACTTTCAACGGAGTTGCCATGATTACAGCTATGTAACAATCTTTTATATTTATATCTCAATTATGGGAGAAATTATCGCTAGTTCGACTTGCCTGGTGGTCAAGGCACGAGGGTCCCCTGAGCTCAAGGGGACCCTGTGCACGGCACCACCTAGCCCATTGGTAGTTACGCCACTGTACTTTATTAAATTTATATAAGATTTTTTTTGTTACATGTCTTAAACCGTTTTTAAATAAAATTATTGAACTGAATCGGAAATAAAGAACTGACCTGAAATATTTCAGGAAAGAGAATAACTTAAATCACATTACACTATTCATTCAATTAATTTATAAATTTCTCTTGTCATTAAACTGTTTAAAAAAGGATTTTGATGCAATTTAATATTGAAGAATATCACAGAAAATTGTTTTCAATGTACAGAAATATATATATATATATAAAGGTTTCTGCCTTAACTAAAACTTATATTTTTATAAAATTCAAATGAAAAACTGATGTTCCTCAAAACAGAAACGAAACAGCGTAAAAAAAGCAGTTTCTTTGTATAACTAGAATGTCAGGCACAGTTTTCATGTAATTGAAAACTGCCATGGGGTGGGCAGTGAAAGAGGGGTCAGTTGGTTGTAAACTGGACCCTCCAAGAACAAAAATAGAAGGCGAAAGAGAGGGGGGGGGAGAGAGTTTCCTGTCTCGAGCTCCCTTTGCACTTAGAATCCCTCTCTTAACTGTTGTAGAAGAGGCTTGTATGATTCTGTGACGTCATTTTCTTTCATCATGACAGCTGTCAGAACATAATCATCAGAAAATGGGATCAAGTAAATGCAAATTTGGAAAAATAATAGCTTGAAAAAAATGTTTATTTCAAAGTCAAGAAAATATTGAAAATAAAGAAAAAAAGGCATATAATTTATCTTTTATGAAGGAACTATTTACCTCCGATCATTAAGACCAGTACTCATGAGTACTTGGCCCTTCCTATAGAAACGCCCATTCCCCCCTCCCAGAAAAGGGCGCTTTCATCGTTTTAAAGTTGGAATTTCTGTCTACGGGACCCTTAAGAGGTTAAAGTCTTATTGTAGCTATAGCATCAAAGTATAGTATTATTGAATTCTATCCGTTGTATTTCTATGGAAGGAGGGTGCGATGAAAATTATGATTGGATATTGGGACGCAAATATTGAAAGTTTGAGAAGCGCTTATATAAGCAACATCACAAGAATAGATTTTATCACAGTTCCTTCTTCAATAAAATGCCGTTAATTAATAGCTGACCTGCTGTGAAGACTTACGACACTTCAAATCCCCTTGCATTACTAACAGCTCATGCAACTAGATCTTCAATTTCAAATGAGGTGACACTTGAAATTGATTCACATTCTAATTCAATAACTGGATCAATTTATATATAAAAACCATTAAGTGTAGCAGAAGAACTAAATAAAGCTATCAAAGAGGTATATGCACCAATGCAGTCTATTAGATTTGAGATATTATCATCAAAAATTCAAAAAGAAATGTCTCTTTTTAGAAAATAGAGGGAGACGTGAGGACTACCTGAAAAGAACTTACCCCTATTTAATGACGATAATACCTACTACTAAAGAATTCAAACGTGCATTTTTCCATGGCTGAACAATTTGTAACAAAAATAAAAAGCCGTTCCAACGATGAAACGCAGGAGAAGCTGTGTTTTTGTAAGCTTATTTACAGAAACACAAGAAATGAAGAAATGCTTTTTTTTTAAATTTCATTATGTGCTATTTTTATTTGTTTTTCGTGATGAATTAATTTTTTATTTGTTTTATTAAAATAATATTAAATCAATTTTTAATTATATTTTCAGTTTTATTATGCAATTTCAATACGCTAATATGTAAGTATTTTTTAATAAATAGTCCAATCCTAATCCCGGGATTGAAAATATGACATGGGATTGCAAGCCCTAATTTGGATGTAATTGACATGGTAAAAGCATCCGTAGAAGCCTGTACTTTTTTTAATATAGTTCAAAAAATTTATTTTTTTTCATCAACTTTTCGTTGGGTTATATTAGTAAAATGTATAAAGGGCATAAAACTTTAAAGCCACTTAGTGTAAATAGTTGGGAAAGCTGAATAGAGGCTATTAAACCCTTATCAATTGGGAGGTATTTATGATGCTTAGTTTTTATAATAATGCTGAAATTGACATCTCTATAAGAGATGAGGTCTCTGGATTATTAAATTCTACTAAACAATTCAAGTTCCTATGGCCATCATTATTTGGTATAAAATCTTTAATTGCATTAAAATCCAATAAGCAAGCTAGTGCAAACAAAATATTACGATCTACCATCATCTACTATGGAACTCTCAAGAAATTGTAAAGATTTTTTTAAGGATGTAACTTTTGATAAAATGCACTGCTATGCAAAAGAACTGAGATTGATATCTCCGCTAACTTTGAGGCTTCCAACACAGAGTTCGATGGAAAAATGTGAATTTTGATTATGAAGCACAAAATGATTCGATGGAATATCCTAAATTAAAATTCAAGATAGAGTTTTATTTTTTTACATTGAACGAAGCAGTTAATGCTTTGGAATGCAGATTTAATTTAATGAGTACTGACAGTAATTGTTTTCAATTTTTGTACAATATATATGATTTAACAGATACCCTAAAAACTTTAATTAATTAAAAACTGTTAAAAATTTAGAAATGATATTGACCGACGGAGAATCATTGGACGTAAACGCGCTTGATTGAGCAGATGAGATAATGTCAATAAAGCAGGCAAAAAAAAAAAGCCCAATTGAAGTTTTAAAATTTATTTCTGTTTTAGAATTTGCTTCAAATCTTGCTATTGCATTTATTTTACTTTCTTTGCTAATAAGTTTGGCAAGTGTAGATATTAGTTTCTTAAAATTAAAATTAATAAAAATTTCTTACAGTTCACAAATTCTAAAGATAGATTAAATGGCTTAGCTTGGCTATCGAACATGAAATGGCTGAACAAATTGATCAGAAAGTTTTCAGAATTAAAGGTCAGAAAAAAAAACAGTGGTAAATTTTTATGTGCTTTTGTGTTTTAGTTTTTAATATATATATACATAAGGGAGCTAACTGTGTGCGTGCGTGTGTGTGTACTGTTAGCTCCCTTTTTCTTCGCCAGGAACATTCAAGTTTCATAGGTGTGCATTTATGAACAATTTTTATCTTTTTTAGTAATAGTTTTTTTTTTTTTTTACTGTGGGGAGAGGGGCGGCATTTTTCATTTCTGTCCGGGGCGGCAAAATTGCTAGAGCCGGCCCTGCTAGTGTTCCTTCTCGAAAGATGTCCTCCCAACCCGTCCTCTTTCCATTTCAACCAGTTTCAAAGGGGCATCCCCCAACCGTCGCATTTGACAGTTTCTAAATTTAAAAAATGAACTCTGGGGCATTTTTCAAAATTACTCGGAAATAACTTTAAAATTAACAATTTTTTTTTTAAAATTTTGCACTTCTTTTCTGAGTCAGTTACTGAATTGTTAATACGAAATATGTTATAGCGAAAAAAATAATTACATAAGTATAAATAATGAACAGTTGCATCTTTCACATAACACAAACAGAGTACTTAATGAAAAATTGTTTAAAAAAACTAAAAAACACGCTTTTGTACTGAATCGAACTAAAAAGTAAAAAAATAATTCTTAATATAAGAATAAAATGAGTAACGAGAAAATTAATATCATTGTGGTAAAAGCGTGGGGTGCTTTGTACTACATTTTTACACTAATTCGGCTTTTCGGAATAGAAGTTAGAAGTTATAACAATTGATACATTTATAGAACACCCCACGCTTTTACACCAATGACATTAATTTTCTCGTTAGTCATTTTATTCTTATATCAAGAATTATTATTATTTTTTTTTTTTACTTTTTAGTTCGATTCAGTATAAAAGCGTGTTTTTTAGTTTTTTCCAAACTATAATTTATTTTTAATTTTTTAGTTCGAACTACAATAAAAGAATGTTTTTTAGTTTTTTAAACTATCATTTATTCATTGTTGAATTTATCCTTGAGTTTGATATTTGAAGCTAGAATTACGTGGCTGTGGAATTAGTCTTGCTCTTCAATGGATATTAATTAATGGGTCTGAAATGTATTTATTCTCTCCGTTTACGGGGCCTCGGATGAGTTCCATATCGTTCGTTATATAAGATTCCGTCTCTATAGAACAAGTCAAACAAATAAAAGTCCACTCTTCACTTTCTCGGATACAGAACACTTTTTTTGTTTTATTTCTATTAACCGCAAGTGTATTTTATATTTGCATATAATTAGCTTTAAATTCAAAACACTCGCTTTAGGGTTACACCTTATTCTTTTAGGCGCTAAATCTGAAATTAGTCGCCAAATCTGGAAATGATGTATGAAATTAGTCGCCAAATTTAAAAATGGTATATGCAATAATTCGCCAAATCTGGAAAGTGGTATATGGAATTGTCGCCAAATCTGATTATCCTTATTCCTGACGATCCTGAAAAGGACAATGGAACAAAATTATGAAGTTATTGTATTGTCATCGGTTCTTGACAAGTGTGCAAATTTTCGAATTAATCTGACCTTTTAAAGTGGGTAAAAATCGAGTTCCAAGATTCCGTTACATGCAAGTGAAACTTATAAAAGCGTGTTAAAAAAAAGCAAAACGAAGTAAAACATTTGAACAAGATAAAAGCATCTTAATCATTACAAATGGGTTTAATTATCGTTTCAATGAATTCAAATTAAATTGTTCTGAAAGTTATTTGTTTCTGATCCCACATACATTTACTTGAATGTACACTACACGTAGAGAGATGGCGATGACAACCATTATCTTAAAGATTGCTAAGTCGAGATAAGGGAGTGTTTTATCTCGCTTGTTTTTCCCATTCCTTTCAGAAAGGGCAACTTTTCGAGACGGAATCGTTTTCAAACCCAAACTAATTCTGCTATTAACCCGAAGAAGATTAAAGACGAACAGTTCTGGCAATGCCATTGTGGTAAGTATCTTGATTATTGACTCTTTATATGGCATATTTTCTGCTTAAATTTGCAGCACAATTTAATAAACTTAACGAACAAATTATCTGGCATAAAAATTCACTAATAAATCAGATTGTATGTAACTATAGGTAGATACTAGAAGTTGAATTAACAAATTGAACTGAAATGTTCTAGAATATGAATAACATAAAATTAATGTATCTGAACTTGTTTTTGAAAAAAATAGTTTATATTTCTCCAAAAATGTTATATAAAAATACATATCAGATGTTTTTCTTTTCTATATAATCAATTTGTATTTTTTAACGTAATTAGAAGAAATCAATACAAACGCTCGAATCTGAACCATCTTACCTTAAAAATTCTATATTTTAAGACAGAAAATATATTAGTATTAAAGTTCATGTTTTCAAAGTTTAAGAATGCCACATATATTATATATATATATATAAAATACGTGAATAAAATAAATGGTGCAAAATAATATCCTACTAAGCTTGGATAATAACAGAAATTACAAGAATCTGAGGGGTTGAACTATTAGAATTGAAACTATCAAATAATTGGACTAATATATATATATATATATACAAGCTTTATATTTCTGACAGATGAGATTATTTATTTGTTCAATAAGAAAACCCAGTTTACAAGAGAGAAAAAAAGCGTATGATACAACCTTTAAAATTAAGTTGGCAACCATATTATATACTTTTGAATAAATAATACTTTTTTAAATCTTTTTTAGTCATCACATATGCGCCGTAACTTTTGAAAACTGAAAAATTTTCAATATAATCAGCGGACAACGGGAAAAAACTTAGAATTTACTTAGCAAAACTAAATAAATTATAACTGAATTTAATTTTAAAAAATTGTATTAATACAACCAAATTTATGTAAAAATAAAAGCACAAGCCTACAATTAAAGAATGTTTTTTTTATAAAATTTCTAAAACAAATGTATTTTTGATGTGTGTGATACAAGGCAATATAATTTTTTTCTTTTTGCAATAGAATATTTTTTTAAGAAATAAAAATAATTTATTCTTATTTTAAAAAGCAAATACCTTTATTATAATTATTTTTTACTAGTTACTACAACAAAATACAGTACTTTTATCAAATCATTCATAAAATTTCTTTATTCATCATATACTCTAATAACCTCATAATTTGTAGATAAAATTAGTTCCGTTATAATAACTAAATTCCATGTAATTATGAAAATTAATATTTTACACAGTTAATATTTATATAACTCAGAATAAATTATCTGCTTAGTTATCTAACATCACAAAAATTTTCTGTTTCTTACACAAGATGGAGGACCTTCTATCAAATACCATTGGAGGCCTTTCGAGCTTTGAATGTTTGAGTGACTGTAATGAATTAACTGTAGCCCATTATTACTATTACCCATTAAAATATTCAAGTTAAATTTACAGAAATACATAAAATAATTCATTTAAAAATGCTTCGAGTAAGTCTAGCAAAATAATAGAATGTAGGCAAAACATTTTGCAATCCAAAAACCTGCAAAGCACTAAAGAGAAAAACAATCCGTCGTGCACCTTGACACACAAAGAGAATACCTCTATTACACACCTCCGCATTTATATATATATAACCAACCAAGAGGACTCATTTCCTCCTAGTCTCAAGGTCATAGGTTAATTTCTTTGTTTAGCGCAAACCCATAGCAACGATCGACACGAAAACACGTAGCGGCTTCTAAAAACGAGCACACAATATCGATGAAGCGTAAAATGCCCTGCCTTAACAAATATTTTCAAAACAGAAAAGGTCGATAAAAATTACAATTTAAAAAAAATAAATAATTTAATATCAAAACAAAACTAAGATTGTTATTTAAAATCTGACTCAGAAAAGAACTTCGGTATTAACCTTGCATGATTTTTTAATGCATTCGTGGTTTACCCGAATAATTGTCGATTTCATGATAAAGTCAACCAGACACGTTGTTGCTCGGGTCAGTGAGGCGAAAGATGTTTTATGTGCAACTCAAGTCTGATCGCCATAACATTTAAAAAAAAAAAAAAAAAAAGGTATGCACTTGAGGAAGGAACCAAACTAACGATTCTTGAATCCATATTTTGCCTTGCCTTAAAAATCTTTTCTAAAGAGCAAAATTTCTCTTAAAGCTATAAAAGGAGTTAAAATAAAATGGATATAAAAATAAGAAATTGTTTTTTTAATCAATCGACCGAAGTAAAAATTTGATATGAGAAAAATAATTTTAAAAAACTAAATTAAAAATTATGAAAATGCCAATTTTGTTTAAAAAATTTTTTAAATATCCGCAAATTAGCAGATATTTTTTACACTGGACCTATGTGTAAAAGAATTCATCAAAGTTCTGAATTATTATAATTTTTTTAAGTAAATTAGTTTTAAAAATGTATAAAATTAGAAGACCGTATATAGATTCTAAATGTTTAGTTCTCTCTATTCATTTCAGCATATAAAAAGAATTTCATAAAATTGTACACAAATTCAAGCAAATAAATAATAAATAATTGAAACCATCAGTAAAGAATAATGATTTTCTTACTAAGATCTGACCAGATTTAAATTGCACTTTTGCCTGTTATATTTAAGTTTCTTAAAGTTACACATAACAAAGAATTAAAATAGCTTCTTATGTTAAACATAAGGTAACACTATTTTGACTCTTAAATTTGAATTTAAAACTGCTTTTTAAAAAAACAAATAATTCCACTCACTGTTGAAAATCTTTTATATTGAAATACTTAGCAATCAATTATTATCGATTTTGCAGATAAAGAATTCTTGTAAAAACTCTTACATATTAAATTTATTAAGACATGCACTACATTGGTATATTTAAAAATAAATGTTCTGGGAGAAAAATATTGTAAAATGCATGACATGACATCAACCCCATAGAATACAAGAATTTTCTAATCCTTGTTACATAAGATAGAGAAATGCAAAATTTTTGCACATTTAACAAAATTATTAAACTTAATAACAACATCATGATTTTCTCAGCATGACATCATGTAACATGCAATTTCATGAAGAGAGAAACTGATAATTTATAACACATATACATTTAAATTATAGAAACCTTGATATTTATTAAGTGCAATTATTTGATGATCCTAGTTTATCAATTATAACAAGATTATAAAAAATTTCATAAAATAGGTTTCATAATTAAGGAGGGTTTACTATTTTGTAAATTATGAATTATAATTTAAAATTCAATTGGAAAAAATTTGAGTATATTTGATGTTTTAAAAATGATTATTTGAAAGATTACGCAAAATAAATGGTAAAAAGTCAATATCATATTTATCCGAATTGACATTAATTATTGAAATTAATTACCTTAATATCACATAATATTTGTTTTAAAAGTATTATTATTTTTTTGGGTGTACATCATAATATTTTTTTTATTCTTGGAAATTTAACCAAAGGAACTTCTATTGAAAAATTAATAATTTAATTTCATTCTTTTAGGAGCAACTCACAGAGAATTTTAAAAAAAATACTTTATGAGTATTTACAATGAAAGTAAGTTAATAGATTTAACAGAATATTCATATAGAATTTAAATGAATGCAAAATGAAGGAACCTTAATAACATGAGAAAGCTTATAAAATTGAAACAACCTTTCTTACTTTATGCTTTTAATTTGATTCCCCCCCCCCCCAAAATAGACTTTTTTCAGAGTTTCATCTTCCCATTTTAAATTCAAGATTACTTATTTCTTTTGAATCTTATACTATTTTTAGATATCTCTTCTTCTAATACATATTGATTTTCAGAGGTATAAGCTTCTTCCCTTTTAATAGAATTCAGATTTTATTAGTAAAAATTCGGTTTTTATATTAATTTTGCATATTTCCTTTAAGATTTAAATTTTTTTCTGTTACATCACTCGAAAAGGAGTCTAATTTAAGTATTATAAAATAATTTTTCTTATCATAAAATAAAAATTTTGAATGTCAATTTTTTTTAACACTCAAAGTTACAACAAATACAAGACAATCAATGTTTTAAATTAACTTTGTCTTTTCTACAGTCAATTTCAATTCCTTATAAATTTCAGACATTTTCTTATGATAAAAGATATATTATAGAAATTTAATAATTAAGTTTCTTAATTTTTTATTAGTATTTGATATACAATAGTATGAATTCAAAGGTAATCATAGCTATGATCATGAATAAAGTTTGCAAAGTTGCCTACTCAACCAGCTCAATAGATTCCATCCAGCACCCAACGAGCAATTTTGTTTCTGTACGAACGATAATTTATGTGATGATTTAAGAATCTTTTAAAGTTTGCAATTATTGTTATTTCCTAGGAGAAAAATCATATTCACATTAATGAAATTATTTCTCCTACAATTTCCATTCACTGTTGTCATTGCAGTAAAAATTGCTTCTTTTTATTAAATGAAATTCAGATCTAAAATATAAAACCTGAGATAATACGTAATCATAAAAGAATGAACTCATTTAAAACCTGAGATAATACATAATCATAAAAGAATGAACTCATTTATTTGTAATCAAATAAACATTTCTAAAAAGCTTTTTAAATAAATAGTACTTACATATTAGCATCACAACAACAAAATTTGGGCCATGATAGCAAAACTGCAGAAAGTTTCTTACATGTTTCATTTGGAAGAGAAACAGTCAGATTTTGGAGTGATTTGCATGGGACAAATTTGTGTGTGGTGATGTTAATATGTAAGTACCAAATAAGCATATTCAAAGTAAACTTTCTTTTTTAAAAAAATAGCTTTGACTAACATTCATTATTTTTAAAATTCAATCCTAATCAATATTAATCAGAACATTAGGATAGTTAAATAAACTGTTTGAAAATATCTTTTAAATACATCTGAGATAAAACTGTTTGTATAAACAATATCTGAACAGACTCTCTATCAGACAATATTAGCTTAACAGGCAGTTTCAGGTGATACTGTTTCAACAGCCAAAAATTTAAGTGAAATCTTTGAAAAATACTGATGATTTACAATGGGACATATGGGATAGCATTTATTTTTCAAAGATAAAATTAAATGCTTAATATTTCATACAAAAGTGAAAACTGATTCTTAAGTGCTTAGTATATTTTTTTATCTTTAACAAGAATTTATGGATACAAGTCTTGGGGGGGGGGGGGAATCCAGAGAAAAAACCCATTCAAAATAATTGTCATATTTACATAAGATTAATAATCCTTGTCCTGTTGAAGTAAATAATCAACAGAGTTACTATGTTTCTAGTTTGCTATGCTAAAATAATTTATTTTGTTTATATGTTATAACAGCTTGTTATAATATACTATAGTACAGAGAAGTGCAAACTTTTCCAGGATACATGCTACTTCTTATTTTTTCAAGGTGTCATGGTCTACCTAGGTATGGTGAGGTAAGAAAAAAATTCTACAATATCTATAATTTAATAATAAATACGAAAATATGTACTTACCTACATAAGTAAAATAAAAAAAAAACTCACATTTTAAAAACCATGTCTAAAGCAAAATGCAAGATACAAACATATTAATAAAAACCACAAATATAATAATATCAAATGATGCCTTTATTATCAAACAATTTAAAATACATTTGAAAAAATAAAACATTTTCATCTAAAGTTCGTTTTTGTAGTTATGGTCAGTAAAAGGCTTCGTTTGCATATTGTCAGTCAATTTTGAATATTTTGGTGCATAATTACTAACTGCTAAACAAGCAGTTACTAAAAGGTCTTGGTGGTCCACCATTCAATCGCAATTGACTTAATGCCCACACCTGCTGTAGTAAAACAATTCCTGTAGGTTAAAGTGTAGTATAGGGAGGGCCCTTGGCGATGTCAATTTCTTTTGGCGACCAAAATCAATTGCCAAGCTCTTCACTCAGCGAAAAATGTTCGAAAGCCACAATGAATTCGTTATCTCACCGTAATATTTATATAAAAATTGTGAAATCCAAAGAAAAATTGCCAAATCCAAAGGGCCCCCCCCTATACTACACTTTATAGCTATACATTTATTTTTAAGTATGGGAAAACTTATTATGTATTGCGTAAAATTTGGACGGTATTGCTGTAAATATTTTATCTCAAAATTAGAAAATTCATATTTTGATACATAGTTTCATTTTTCAGTAAAAAAAAAATTTTTTTTTCATGGATAAGTTGTAACAATAAAGAAGTAACCAATCATATTTAAGCAATAGATTTTAAAACAGTTTGGTTACTAAAAATATTTACTTTCATAACATATTCTTTTAAATAATATCAAACAACATACATTTAAAATATAATTATTAAATAAATTATTCATCTTAGTACAATGCTCATCATATCTAGAAAAATTCATACAAAAAATTTACAAAGTATTTGGGAAAAATACAAATAAAGAACACAGAATTTGAATATATATGTATATATTGATCATAATTTCAATGAATTTGGGTTGCTTTATAACTTAATTTTTTTTAATAATAACTTTCGTTAACATGGAATCATTATTTTAGAATTACTTCATAAGTAATTAGAGGATGTAAAAGCAATGATTAAATGAATAAATCAAATAAATTGATGAACATAAATATTTCTCTCTACTGATTTTGATAAAATTCAGTTTTATCCAATAAAATCCATCATCCCAGTGCCGATTTAAGCTCATTTTGGGCCCTGTGTGCAGAAAACTTATTATTAAACCCTTGACACTGACGGATTTGAATTGAAAACCAGAAAATCTGGTTAAATCCAACTTATCCGGGGGGTTTTTTTCCGCATACATTAGCATTACTTACGACTAAGTTAATTATACGTGCATTAGAAAAATATTTTTTTCACAAGAATGCATAAATAAAAAAGTGCTTATTTTAACTTCAGCCAAGCTTAGCAAATTAAATATCATGATCTAGCAAAAACCGAGTAAATAAAAAGTTGAGAAATTCTGATATAATACATTTTCGACAGTAAAAAATAATTTTAAAAACATCAAAACTGATGCAAAGTCTACGTTTTTATTTTAAAGAAATACTGATCACAATTTTTTTAAAAAATGAGAAAAGACCTACCGTTTGTATGGCCATAGTGTAGGAAGAGACGATTTCGTTTGCACAAAAGTCTTTTCCTTATCATCGAAAGTACTCAGTTGAACATAAGATCCATGAGTGGATCGACTAGCAGATGGTTCACGATTCATTTTCAATGAAGAATTAGTAATATAAAATTCTGTTTACTAACAAATTTCAATTTTAGAACAGCATTTTATAATTCAAACACCGGCAGGCCTTGATGTTTACAAATAACTAGCAAAAGTTGGCAAGTTTGCAAACTGTGACGCAACACAATAAAACGACGGTCTAAGTTGTTCTCCAACCCAGAAACTGAAACGAAAACAAAATAAAAAATTATATTTTAAATCTTTTGAAATATGTTTTTAATACGAAATTCTCAATATTTGTTGCTTATTATCTAATTACTTGCATGTACCTTGAATTTTTACTTGAAAATAAGCAGTAAAAAGAGTTATTATGCTTAGAGAAAGAAAACGAATGTATCACATGATACCAGCAAATATTATAGTTTTAAAAAATGTTTTTCGGTTGTTTCTTCTTCTAATTAGTATATGTTTGTTCAATGTTACATAGTTTTCTATTATCGTACATTGAAATCAAATGGTAGTGAAATAAGCCACAATTGAGCAGATATTGGAGAAATGAGGTTGTAAATTATTGTTCATTTTGAATCCTGGGCAGTAAGATAAGAAAATGCGAAAATGTTCTCATAGATTAATGTTATTTCTTAAAACATAACACCATTTATAACTTCCAGAATTTATCAGTTTGTCAAAAGTATTTGAGAAAACTATTTTCGATTGAATTCGATGTTTTTATTTATAGTTATCATTCTTACACAAAAATCTCCCTAAACATATAGTTTCGAATTTGAGATATTCTCGTTTAAAGAATTTCATTTCCTTAATAAGTTCAATTAATTTTATATCTTCACAGGGTTTAATTTAGGAGATGACAACAGGGGCTCGTGAACGAATTTGCTCATAGTAGAGTTTGATTTATATTGATTAAATAGCAATATCGTCTCGACAATTGCTTTGAATTTTCAAGCAACGAAATTCAAATGACAAAAATCAGTCTACGCAGCTCAATTAATAAAAAAAATATAATCAATGGAAAACGTCACTACAAAATCAATTCTTCCCAAAAATAATTCACAGTGGAAAAGGATATTTCCAGCAGAATACTAGGGTTTGTAGTGGATGAAATTAAAAATTATTTTGGGAAATCTTCAATAACGTGGGCTGGGATTTACCACCGCCAAATTCTCTTTTCTAGCTAAAGGTCGATCGCCAAAACTTAACCTTGAGAGGAACCGGTTTGCAGTAACCATAGGCGGTACGTTTCTCCCCACGGGAAAACTCCGCGTAGTAATACACTGCATTTCTGATATTCTGCTTCTTTTTAACGCTGATGTTCTCTACAAATATTACCAGTGTAGTTTCAGCAGTAGTTTTAACGATTTCTCGAATTCACTTTGAAAAAATTGTTTTTATCAAAATCAGATTTAAAAAACTTTATGCATTTGTCAAATAAGTTATATTTCAAGTTTTTTTTTAAAGCAAATAATTATTATTTTTTTAAAAACGAAGGTAAATTACAATATTTTTTTTACAAATACAAGATATAAATATCAAATTAATCGTAGTTTTATTTTTTTGAAAAGTAAATATTTATCTAATCCAGAAATTTCACGTATCTTATTCTAATTCTATTATTTGTTTTATCTTTATTATTATCTTTATTTCTAAAGGATATAATCACTCATGTTTTTCGAAATACTCAAAAACTTTACTGAATTTTCCTCCATTATATTTATTCAGAGCTGATTTATTATTCTCAACAAAGATTATTTCATTTCATTCTGAGTCCCCCTCCCTCGATGTAATAGTTGAAAGATAGGAAAAGAATATATGCTTGCAGTACGGTATTTTATTTCACACATTTCATTACTTTTCTCTTTTTTTCGTTTATAGTTTTTCGAAAAAATAGTAATTTACAAAAAAGCGTTTATATTGCGTAAGTTAGTGATTAGTATAAGAAAATTCATTTCTGCTCTAGATAATAAAATCCCTTAAGTATAAATATGGTGAAAATAAATCCTAAATTATTCCCGTAAGCAAATCAAGAATTCTTAACAACCAAAACATCACGACTCTTAGAAGATTGGATTTATTGAAAGGGGTAACTGTAAAATGATTTCTTATCTGCACCACTTGATTGATATAAAAAATTGATTCAATTAAGAGTTCTTTAGGGATATAAATATATTTATCTTAAATTAACATTCAAAATTTTAGCATTTTTTTTATTAAACAAATTAACACAATTTTAAAAAAAAACTCTAGAATTTGCTAATGCCTTTTTGAAATTTCTTTATTCCTTGCAATCCTACATGATTTTTTTTTTATTATTGTATCAACATAATAAAAATTTTATTAAAGCTCTTGAATCATTTAATAAAACACTTTTACATACATATGTGTATATTTTATTTCTAAACAAGGTATAACATGTAAAAATTCTTTTAAATGAAAATGAGTTATTTTCATTTTGTACAACTTATATTTCAATATTTCAACCATACACAAATACAATTATACGAAAAATTATAATTGGCATAGTTTAAATATTCATGCAAAAATCAAAATAGAATTTGCATTCAGATAATGATGATGTGTCAAAATTTAAGTGTTCCTTAATTCATTGTTTTCTAACAAAAATTAATAAACATTTAAAAACTTATAAATCTCAAAAACTCAGAAAATTATCTTAAGAATATTTCATTATTACTAAAAGTTGAACATTATATAAACTGCGAAATTTTAGAGTGTGAAAATGGTGGGAAAAAATAATGTGTTTAACTTTGTGTTAATGTGTGTTAACTTTTCTTTTTGCAAAAAGAGAATGAATGTTTTAATCAACACGATTTAGATTTTTTCAGAAATTATAGCTAATTTTTTAAAGAATGACAGCATTAATTTTAGATTTGTTTATAGATTATAGCCAATAAAAAATATGATTCATATGATTAATAGCATTTGGTTAATTTCAGAACTTAAAATAAGAATAAGTAGTAAAAAAAAATAGTGATTTATTTAAAAGGTAAATTTTTAAAAAAAAAAATCATTTTATTGGTTAATTTTTTATTGTAAAATATCACATATAGCATACCCCATTCAATTCTGTCATATATCACTACTTAGAAATATCAGCAACATTTTGAATTTTATTATCAAAAAAAAAACAGATACTTTTATTTAATTTTTTAATATGTATATATTCATAAGAAAATAATATGCTTTTTAAAATTTTTAAGAGGACACTTTCTTTCTAAGCTCCATAATAATCAAATTTATATTATTTGAAGACTCCTACATTTCTCTTTGCATATTCTATAAAAAAAAAAATCTTAATGTTCATCTTTAAATTTGACACTTTTTTTTTTTTACTGAATTCTGTGTGTGTGTTATTGCAGAGTTTCTTGATGCAATTATTTATTCTAATATCTTGAAGACAAAAGTTTAAAACTCGTTTATATATCAAGTCATTAAATACTTTTTTCTACTAAACATAATTTTATTACAAAAATTTATTAACAAACTTAGTATAAAGTGTTTTAAATACTTTAATTTTATTTATTTACTTTACTGTTGCTTTTTTACTAGTAGACACAAAATACTATGTTTAATTGTTTTGAAACTCTAAATCGTCTGTGTTTTTTACGTATGCTTTAAAATATGACTTTTAAAATTTTTTATAATTTTGTTTCACTCTTAATAGTGGCCGCGGTAGCCTAGTGATTATGGTCACGAACTCGATGCCGGAATGTAGCAGGTTCGAGTCCTGGTGCCACAGAAGACCCACCGTGTAGAGAAGGCGATATACATTAAATCTGTAGAGGCTCAATGTTTTCCCGTTGTTGTGGTGTGGTAAAGGGGGTAACCAGCTCATGTGTCGTCCTTGTTTCTTGACCGAGGCTCAAAATTACGAAATCTTTCGCCACAAACCCTTTTGTTGCTTTATTGTGCACCTTTAATGTAATCCTTTCACTGTTTTGACTTTTCATACATTTTAATGAGATTTTTTTTTTTAAAAAATCTGTATACAAATGAATAAGTATTTCTAAAACCACAAAGGAAAATTTTTTGAAGTATTCTCTTCGCAATTATACTTGAAAATTTTTATTACAAAAATTCAGTCACAATCATGAAAACTCTTAAAAAAATATAGCTTTTGTAAGAAACAAAAAAAATCCAGTATATAATTTTTTTTAAATTCTTGTATGATCTGGAAGTCAAACTAGATGCGTGTAGGCAAAAGTTCTTCCAGTACCTATGCAATAATTTTTCTATGAATGATACATTTTATATGAAACATATAGCGGTTAGTGGCGCTGATTGCTGTGCTGTTGGGCCTGAGTTCGAATCCCAGAGAAGGCATAGATATTTGCCATTGAAGAGTGCCTTCGTGCGGCATAGGGGTACTCTAAATAGCCGTCGAGCCGCAAGTCTTCTCGTGAGGTCGATGGAAGGGGAAGAGAGGTTGGAAGCCCCTGATTAACCCCAGAGTGTTCTCCCTTAAAATTGGAGTGGAATAGAGCTAAATCGCTCTGTCAGCTGTATGGTGCTCAAAGCTGCGGATAACGACAAGCGTAAATCTAGCACCTTGTCATCGATGAATTTCGTTGGCCATGGTTTGATATTACTATTGGTTACTGTCGATCAGGTGCATAAGTAACAACAACAGAATTTTTCACCAGGCAACAGATTTTTATACACGGGAATGTGTACTGCAGAGATGTCAAGAATTGCAGTTTTCTAATGTATAAAAGAAAGAAAATGAAAGTGACTGATTTTAAAGAGTTAAAAAACTGAACTTTTAAAAATGAATAGATTTTCTTGAATAAATTGATTAAATCAATATTTAAATTCAGCATTAAAAATATGTTTAAAACAAACACGTTTCTGTTCTTCCCGATCTGGGATTTTATTCTTTAAAAATTTCTCAATGTATTTGACTGCATGTAAAACATGAATTCGTTTGCAGTAATTTACTTAATAATTATTTATAATGATGACTTCTGTACAATATGATGGGCATTAATTCATAACACAGAAATGTATCATTTGGTTCGAAGCTATAGCTTAATGTAGTATATTCACTATGAAAGTTATTCTCAAAATTTTCTTTGAATTATTGATTTCTGCATGAATAACCAATTAACTAAAGATCATATTACCGTAAAAGAGAGTCAAGGGAATGTGTCATAATCACACAAAAATATAAATTTTAATTTGGATAATCGATTGATCTCAAGCGCGCGCAATTCTGAACTGTTGTACCAGTTAATTTAACTTTATATCTGGCCGTTTATAAATTTAAGTAAACACATGTTGCGAAATTATAATAATTTGAAGGGGAAAGGCGGTCTCTCTCTTTTTTAATCGTTATATTTAATCAACCCTTTTTATTACTAATGGTTACCTTTTAACTATTAAATTTAAGAAATATTAAATAATTTTCAAGGTACTTTGAGAACAGAGGGAAGTATTCAATTATAATTAATATTTCATTTCAGCAAATCTATTTATTTTAGCATTATTTAACATCAAAATATAAATAAATATTAAAATGTATCATACTTTGTAAAAAATAATGTAAACATTTAATATTCCTAGCTTTTTAATACTTTGATTGATTTCAAAACAATATTAGTTTTTTGAGGATAAGGTTTAGAGATGGGTTCTATTTGTTCCCCACCCGCAGTGATGCTCTAGGCTCATTCCCCTTTTCTTTTTGTTCAGAACTAAGGATAACGATTCTCCTGGTCTTTCACATTCCATAGGAGTCACAATACGTTCCTATAGACCCCTCTTTTGTCACGAATAGGGGAGTGGTTCAAATACCTAAAAACTACCCTTCAAGTTATACTACGAATTTCTTTTTCCTTTATTTTTGCTGTGATTCTTGTCTTAAACTGAGGATCATAAGTTTAGATTTCATTTTTTTAACTAATAATTTCATTATAAAAAATCCGCAGTTATAATTAAATTTTAATAAGAAATATAATGATTTTCGTTCAGTGATTAATCATATAAAAATACTAGCAATTACTCACCCGTTGAATTCGTTTCACTTGTTATAAAATAAGTCCCTGAACCTGACGATTGAATATATATTTATCTCTATATTTATTACAACTGAAACGAAATCCTACAATTGTCACACCAATTCGAAAAAGTTTATGAAGTTTGTATTCCTTTATATATATTATATATATATATATATATATATATATATATATATAACTTACTTAGAAAAAGTCACAACATTTTAAATTTTACTATCAGCGAAAAAAAATATTCAAATGCACCCATTCAAATAATTAATATTCCCATTCTTATAAAAAAATAAGAAAATTTTTTAGGGTTAAAGAAAGCCAACTCTTGAAAAGTTAATCTGAAATAAAATTCAAGTGTTGATTAACACATATAATTTTAAAAAATTTAGCCGATAAATATAAACTCATAAAAACTACTTATCTGATCACGTACATATTTTTTTCAAAAAATGAATGCTGTTTTAAAATTAAAGCATTAACAAGTAATACAAAAAATCTTTTTAAGTCAATTCCTACATTGACTGTCTAAAACCGGTAATTATTTTGATTTAACTAATTAACTGGTAGATAATGAATTAATATTTTAAAAAAACTGTGTTAACATCAAGTTTCATCCTCTACAAGTTTAAAAAAATTTATTTGAACTTGATAGGATGAATAGAAAGTACTTTATTAAGGATTGAAAATTTAAACAAGATAATATATAGAGAGAGTGAGCTAATATTAGGAATTGAAAAAAAAATAAGGAATATAAAATGTCTACATTATTTTTATATGGTATGATTCATTTTTAATTTTGAAATATGCTCTGATGTTAAAAACACCTAAAATAACTAATGTGTTCAGGTTTTTTAGTAATCGAATTTAATTAGAGCGTTGTGCACTAAAGGTAAAAAATATGCATGTTTTATTGATAAGCTATAGATACATATTCAATGACTTTTGGCAGAAAATTGTCCCATATTCAATGCATCGCTAAAAATTATTCAACATTTCTTAAACCTTAAAATGAAAATTTAAATAATAGCAGTCTCTGTTTTATTAATTAAAAAACAACAAAAATGAAAACTACAGTCATTTTAAAATTAATTTAACATTGAAATTTAATAACATGGGTTTTTTTGGCAGCAGACTTCAAATTTATATGCAGTCACACCTCAGCTAGAACGTTTAATTTGAATTCTATTCACTACCATACATCATTCGAAAAATTTGAGATCCCGTTTCTTATATTAAGTCGCGCTTGCAGAATTTCACAAGTGGATTCTTGGTAAAACCAGGATTCGAACCCATGATTAATCTTCTAGACTGCGAGATAAAAAATTGTAGAAATACCTAATACGAAGTAAAAATAGACGCGAAAACTGAATACACTTAGAGTTTTCTTTTAGAATATAAATTTTTATAAGTAGGTCTGTACTGTGGAAATCTGTCACGAACTGATAAAAGAAAGTAGAAAATGGAAACGACAGATTTTAAAGAATTAAAAAAAAACTAAACTTTATTTAAAAAAAGATTTCTTTCGATGGAAAATAAATTGACTGATTTGAGCATACCAAATTGTATCAAATTTTTTTAAAATTTCATATGAATTTTATTAAACTTACCAATAATTTTATTTTACATAATTATTCCACTTAACAAATGGTTAGAAATTTGTATTGTTTTTAATATAGCAATTATAAATCAAATAATAAATGGAATGTTTCAGTATCAGAATGTTTACTTAATTAAACCAATCTTTAAATTAACTTAATAAATTTATTAGTATTAAATTCTAAAACGATGTAAGCAAAATACAAATTTTACCTCCAAGATGTATACACAATATATGTAGAGAGAGTGAGACCTTATCGCTCCCTGTAACGTGCCATATTAAATAAGTATTAATTATATATGATTCAACCTTGCATTTATTTTAACTAAATAGTTTTGTACAAGGAAAATCTTAGATACTTCCATTCTTTAACGATATAATTACTTAATGTTTTATATAAAAATGACACCTTTAAAGTGAGGAAAGTTTAGTTTCACAGAAAACGGGACGACTATTTAAGGACTGAAGAGTAATAATATCCAGAATATTGAAATAAATATGTTTCTTTTGTCAGTAAAATTTTTAAAAAATAAACGATATGCAATGATAAAAGAAGGATTTTTTCAACAACATAATATTTGAAAGAAACATATTTACTATTTAATGTGATATAGGTTATGGTAGAGACGTTCTCTTTCTCATTTGTTCGTTTTCCCTCTAGTTATTACTTTCACTCTTTGCCGAAAAATGTATTTAAATATCACAAATTTTTTTTTACTTAGTTCGTTTTAAACTCATCTTCAGGAGTGAAAAAATACAGGTAATGGGCTTAGAGAGAAAGAGAGCTAGAAAAAGAGAACAGAGTCACTTTAAAACTTTTTAAGTACCTTTTGAAATTGTTTAAATAATTAAGAAATACCTCTTTGTAGGATTTAGGTATTAAATAAGTAGAATTAATTTATTGAATTAGAATTTCGCGTTGTATTTGCAAAAGATGCTGCGAAATAATTTAGAGCTCACATCAATAAACCGCGCCGAATGTTATGATTATTAATAAATTGAATGACAAAAAATGAAAGCGGATTTATTATTTTCAAGATACATTAAGTACATTTTATAAAGATATTCATGTTCTTTATGATCTCGGAATTTTGTTCATTAAAAATTTTTCAATATGATTGATTGCATAATATAAAACACCTGAATTTGTTTGTAATAGTTTGCATAATAAAGGCTTGTATTGATAACTCAAATCAAAGGCGCAATAGCCCATGAGAGCCAAGGCCTATGGTGCCCGTATTAGTTTTTCTGGTCTTGGGCACTGAGGTGCATGAGTAGATGTTCCGTTCAGGTGGTTAGTCTGACGCAAAACCCCAGTGTTAAATTCCCGTGCAAGCTTGGTACTCATTTATCGACCCACTGAAGGGATGAAAGTCGGGTCGACCTTGTCAGCCCAGGGTTTGAGCCCCGGACCTGTGTCGCTGAAACGTGATGCACTGCCACTGGGCTACGATTATATTGATAACTTCTGTATAATATGCTCTGTATTAATTTATAAAACAGAAATGTACAAATAGAAGCCTTAGTTTACCATAGCAATTATTCAATAGAAGCGATTTTCAAAATTTTATTCCTTGAATTATCGTTTTTGCATGCATTATCTATTTTCTAAAGATGATATTACCTCAAGAAACTAAAAAAAAAAAAAATAGTGTGACTGGCTCAAAATCACTTTCAAATATGAATTTTTATTTATATAAGCGATAGATCTCGTAATTCTGACCTGTAGTTTAGTAACAAGGATGATACCAGAGCTCGTATATGAGTATACTTCACATATTTGATATGAACTATCTTCGATGAAATCAAAACTGGCACGATTGGAAGCCCGCTGTTTGTGATCACATCACTAGACTTCCATAACCCAAATATCAATTCTAGTGCAAACATAAAAATTAAAATAAAAAGCATTGCATATTTCTTATTTTTTAGTGAAAAAAAATACGAAATAAATTTTTTTGTAAAAAGTCATGCAATTAAAATCTAATATAATTTCGTATTTTCATATCAAGCCATTTATTCAATAGAAATCAATTCCTTTTTGTAATACTTAATTATCTAATGAAAATTAGTCATTTTCATTTTTCAACTTTCTTTTAGATTAAAAAAACTGCATTTCATGATAGGTTTCTGTTATATAATCGTAGATATAAAAATCTGTATTATGAGGAATAATTCTACTTAATTAGCAGATTTTCTATTTTCTATTAAAATATTTTATATAGCTTTTATTTTTGTCGATATTATATTCTGATTATGGTGCGTCGAGGCTCAAATCTTGATTTGATCAAAGGTTCATCATGTGAAATTCAGCAAGTATAAATTATTACATGAAACAAAACAAAGAAGAGGAATTCAACTGTCATAACTTTTTCTGATAGGTGAAAAAAACTATTTAATTTTAACTGTAATAAATTTCAGCAATTTTAATTTCTTACAAATTAAGGAAAATACATGATTGTTTCAGAGTTAATTATAGT